>JAIPRN010002490.1:0-29914 GCA_025469175.1 Geopemphigus sp. TES_GeoC_2020 | reverse complement strand
CGGCGGCGGCGGCTGCGGCTATTACTATTATGGTCGTTGTTGTAACAGCGGCCGATGGAAACGTACGTCGTTTCGAATTGCGCAAGCAAATTGGATTATTATTTCCTCGTACGCGCACGAATACGCGCGCGTACCGAGCTCGCGTACCTTGAATTATTACAAAGGAATTATTAACGCGCGAGTTGCGCGAGTGAAATGTCTAAATCGCGGTAGTACGCGCGAGCGATTTTAGAGACAAGTGGATTTAGCGACCGTGTGGTATAAATAGTCCGTATACGTACGCACGATGTGTATATAACGTGTGTAGGTTTCCGCGAGGAAATAATAATAACGATAATAACGCGTGTATACGTCGTGACATAAGTGCGCAGGTGTCCGGCGAGCAAATATCGCCGCGTTATGTCATTCGTGGCGCGTTGCGAAAAACCGTCGTTCACGAAAACGTTCGCGTACACACGAATTGTCGCGTTCGCGTTAAAGGTTCGTTGCGAAACGCGACGGCCCCGGGAAAATTGCGTTACGCCCGCGGCCGGTTCGGCGGTGCCGTATAGGGAGACCGGACGGGACGAGCGCGCGGCGTTAACCGTTTAATATTTGGGAACGGAGGACGTTTTCGGGCTGGGGGGGGGGGGGGGGGGGGTGGAGGTAATAATTTGGGGACGGCCGTTCCGTTCAGCCGATATCGTCGACGTTAACCAGTTTGGCTAAGCTTTAAACGACCTAATTTCGTTCGCTCGTCTTTTTATATATAGTTCGCCCGTGAATATGTATAGACGCGCGCGTGGATATAAAAAGTGGCCAACGGGCGGTGAAGGTTCGCGCGTCTTCCAAATAATTGGGTCGTAAACGATACGACGGACTTGCGCCGACGAATTTCCAAGCGCGTTCGTGTATCGGTACTTAAAAACGCGACCCGGACATATAGTGTACACACACACACAGGCGTATATATATATATCACGCGATGACGTCGCTACGATCGTATTTGTTTTATTTACGGCGTTCGAAACGTCTTAATAAAAAAATATAATATTGTAAATCGTCCGGAATCGTCGCGCCACGCGGTTCACGTTATATATTATCCGACTCGGCGTCGGAAAAGGAAAACGCGTCGCGGGAATCGTGATATCCTTTCCCGAAATCCGTTTCTGTTACAAAAAGTTGAAACAATATATACGTATAATACACACACACACACACACACGCGCGAGTCGTGATTTCCATTCCGGTCCCCATTAACCCCGTTATATAAATATACGTACGATACGCGCGTGTGTGTGAAAGCACTCGCTTTCCTTCACATAAATCCCCCGGCCGCGCCGCCACTGTTACGACGACGCACGAGAAAAAACCCACGTCGTTTTCGATTGGATATTAGACGGTTTCGTTTCGGCGTTTCGACGTTTTTTTTATTTTCTTCTTTTTACCCGTTCGTTATTGTCCCGAAATATTTCTCGAATTAAACTTATCGGAGTCATCAGCGGCGACTTTCTCCCGATACTACTCAGCTATAACGCCGTTATTCTCGACGGATATCTCGTTCACGAGCTCGCATTAACGTCGCGCAATACAATATTTTCTTTAACGCTTTACGACACTGTACGCACTAATGGTATATTATGCGTATGCGCGTGTAACGCGTAGCCGCGCGCCGGTAATTATATATCTCGAAAATGAATTCCAGCCCGGTGTAGTACGGTCGCGCAGCTTTTTGCTTTTTATCGTAACGTTATCTTATTCGATTACGGAACCGCAGACGGAAAACACACGTATTTCGAGCGGATTATCGGAAATGCGCGGTATACGGTTACCTGTTGGACAAAACACGTTTACGCGTACGTTTCGTTTCAAAAAAAACAGACAATCCGTTATTTCTTAGTCGCGCGTTTTTCTACGTGTTACGCAACGTACCGTCCAACGACCGTCGAAGTCGCGATTCGCCGTTCGAGATTCCAATGTGGCGAACGAGGCGTTGCACGGGCGCGCAAACGCCGTCGGCCAAACGCGAAATCGCGAATCCAAAAATAACGTCGGATTGGGTACTGTTAAACGGGCGTGGCCGAGATTTAGCCTAGAAGAACCGTAGCGCCGTTCAGCCGTTTCGGTTTTCGGGTGTGCCGAGGACAGGGAAATCGGAATTCGCGTTCGAATTACGGGGGACGTTTTTTTTTATGGAAAAGAAAAGACGACGACGTCGACGCGAACATATTTCAAATCGATATTTAGCGTCCGTTGTTTGCGCTTCGTTTCGATAATACAATTACCGCTTAATATTTATCGATTTTCGCGATGCCAAATGCAACGAAACGTTTTTTGTTTCTTTTACGTTAAACGATAAAGTTGAGAACGTTAAAAAGGTTACGAGAAATAATTTTAATTAACTCGAGGGGAAATTACGTACGTATATCTTTGTCGGATGTTTTACGACGCAATAGCACGTTTTTAGTATTTTAATTTTCTATTTCCTACGGAATATGTAAATTCGTTTCCGTTCGATTTTCCGCCCAGAAAAGTGTCGAAACGCGAAAAACTACTTTGAAAAAAACACGTACGTAATAGTCGAGTATTAGAAAAACGAATCGTCGACGAGCCGGTTCCGTTTCGGCTATATTTGCGGCAAACGCTCCGTTCGTTTTCGGTTTAAACGTCAACCCGATCGACGTTGAAAATAAAACCAACGGTCACCGAAACAATTTCGGACTTATCGCCGTACGCCTTACCACGTGCTTTTTTCATATTCAACGTGGAGAATATATACGCGCGTATTGGGACACTCGCGGAATATGCAACGGCGACGGTCGTAAATAAAATGTACGTCGCCGCGTGATAACATACATTTCAGCCGTCCTTAGCCGACATTGTTTGAAGTGAGTGACACGGTGTGTTTAAGATGTTATCTCGTCGGACTGTTTGAACGATACGAGCGAAGTTTAAAGTATTAAAATAATAAACGACGCGCGTTATAAATACGAACGTTATTACGTAAATAATTCTCGACGTTTACGGGCGGTAAATTGTAATTTGTTTCGGACCGTAAATATATATATATATATATATATATCGGTAATCTTAAACTATTCGTGAAAGTGCGAACTACCGCCGGATACGCGCGCTTATTGTATTCGCCGGTCGTACAATCGGCGGGTAAAACGTTCCGCGTGTCGCCCGAGTGGCGCGGTCGGGCCCCACGCGTAACGTGGTCGTCCGCGATGAGCCAACGTTTCGACCATTAAACCGTATCGAGACGGTTCCGTCGCCCGTTGTCGATTGATCGCGATTTTCGTCCGTCGTCCGGATGAACGCGTCCCGGTGGACGCGACGCGACGTATGGCGTTACACCATCGCGACGAAACGTCCCCGCCCGTTCTAGTATACGAACAGTGCCCATTTACCGCGAACGGCCGGTCCGTTTCGCGGGATATTCGTCGGTGCGATTTAGTCGTCGCTAGCAACCGCTACCGTCTATCCCGACGACGAAAGGCCCGGTCGGAGCGTCGTGAGAAACTCGAAAACGATCCCGCCGACGTGGGCGCGGTAGTTCCCGGGATTTTTTTCGACTACGGGCGTACGTGGCTGTGTTATACGAACGAACTCCGTTTTCTGTTCGACCGACGTCTGAACGCGTTTCGTTTCAATTTTCAAAATAATTCTCGCGAGAACACAAACCGTTATACTTAAGTGTTCGACTTTATCCAATATACAATCTCTCTCTCTTTCTTTAATACACACACACACACACATACCTACGAACAATCTTTTAGCGTCTTTTTTTTATCGTCCGTTCACATCGACAAAAACGAGCGCGTGCAAACGCTTTTTTAGCCAAGTTGGTGTATATATATATATATATATATATGTACGAACTTATTACGCGGCGGCGACCGACCCCGGTACAGATAATAGTACAATATATACAGGTCGTGTATATATATATACGAAAAAAAAAACCATCGCTTACGCCTACGATTACATAAAGTATTATAAAAATAATAATAAATAGCGATTTATGTAGTCGACATAATCCGCGCGGTGTGCAATACTAGTAGTTTATTGCGTTTGTTTACAAGTCGAGTTACACGGATTTTTTTTCCAAACAATTTATCCGCCGTCGTCGACGCGTATAAACCACACACACACACATCACGCGCGCGACACATAGACAGGTGTGCGCGTGCGTGTTACACAATGGGCTCGCGCGTTAATCAACCGACGTTCGCGCGTCGGTCCGAGGAGAAAACAATTTCGAAAAACACGACGCGTCAACGATACGCGGCGGCCGATTTCGTCCGAGGTGGTCTGCGGAAACGTTCGCCGCCCGGCGTTTTTATCGATAACGTTCCCGAACGGAATCCGAAAGTTTCTTTCTGTCGTTTCCGTCCGCCGGTTTTAATTCCCTACCGTCGCGTTTCCCACACGCCGGACGTTCCCGCGTTCCCCGGGCATTCCACGGTACAGAACGGATTTTCGCCCGTACCTCTCCTCCCCCGTCCCTCAACCCATTTACTCTTCACTCCCTATCACCCACCACCCTTCTTATGGGCGCTCCAGAAATGAGTTTCTAAGAATATTAACCGCGCAATCGTTAATTTTCATTAAAAGCCGAAACTTTGGACGTTTATTTATTGGCAACGCCGCGGGTAAAAAATGATTAACGAGCGTATATCAAAAACTAAAATTATTAGATTCGAAACTTCGTACACTGTTTAAACGATGATTCATTCAACGTGTAGAGCGCTCGGTTTTATTTTATCGTCGTCGTCCTCGTCGTCGTTATAAACGTTATTGTTATTATTAGCCGACATCGTGAGCGGGGTTATTTCGATCTGTTTGTAAATTCGGTGACCGAAAAAAAAAAAGTAATTACCGGGTAGACGGTAACGTACGTAACGAACGATATTCGAATAATAATAACAATAATAATAATAATAATCGGTTTTAACGATGGCGTATTTCGATAAACGACGCGTTGTACAATCGCGTGCGACGGATTTCGTTCGATAGTCTTAATAATTTCCACGCGATAAATAGACGAGAGTGTCGCCGTACTGGATCGCGAAACATAATAATAATAATGTATTAGTGGAGCGAATTGGTATTGAACGGCGCCGGTTTCTATCGTTCGGGTGGAACGCTCGCGTTCGACTTACGTGGACGTACGTAAGAAAACCGAATCAACAACAACAACAACAACAATACGGTTGCGTCACGAATTCTCGATACCGTCCCGCGTTAACGTGACATACGGAACGCGTAACGGCGGACGGTGAGACGTTTTTCGTGACTAATTCGCGCGTACTTGCGGGGAGAGGGGAGGGAGATATAATTTCCGGGGGAAAAATTCGCCGATTTCGGGAAAAATTACGGAAAAAGGGCGGAACGAAATCCGGCCGGAACGGCTGGCGGCTAGCAATCCGGGCGATCCTGAAACGGGCCCGTGCACTGGCCGCTGCGGGACGGGCACGTACGTAAGGCGAAACGGGCGCCGTCGCGCGGTATCGCGTCGAAATATTTATAATGTAAAAACGGCGAACCCGATACGGCCGTATCGGCGACGCGCCGTATAAATATGCGCGCGTAACGCGATCCAATTAACGACGCGATAACTACGGAACGATAATCGTCGCCGTATCGTTGTCGTCGATACACGAGCGCGCGTCGTAGTCGGGCGTTTGCTCGACGGTAAAACAATAGTATGCGCGGTTCCGGGACTTGGGCGATTTTCGAAGCACGGAACGGCGTTTTATTTCCCGTCGGACGCGCGCTCGACGGGAAATCGCCGCCCGCGAACCCTAAAGCACGTTTCGTCCGGGGACCATTAGATTTCGTAAAATCCACGCAATTACGGGCGTGGTCGTTGTCGGTTTGCTCGAAACGACCCGACGGTTTTCCCTCCAAACGACCCGGGAACCGCCGTCGAACGGTGCACGGACACCGGCGTACGGATAGGTCGAATAGGAGGATCGTCGTGACCGTTTCCGGCGGTATCGACGACGATCGATGTCGTCCGCGGGTGGTGTTTCGTCGGGAAAACCGTTCCCGCCGAGTGGTCGATTACCGCGGCAATTACGGCGTCGTTTACGCACTAGTCCGGCAATCCGCCCCTCCCACCCCCTTCCTCGGTGGGTGGGGGATGAAACGGACGTTATCGTTTCGTATATATCTACGCCGTCGGTAAACCGTTACGGGTATGGTCGCGTCCCGAATTGTCGTCGACAAACGCGTACCGAACGGCCCCGTGCCCGGTTCGTATTATAATAATTTATGTATCCGAGGAGGAGCAGGACGACGTCTTTATAATCGTTTTACCCGAAGACTTTGGACGATTATTATTATTACGTGAATAGGCGTCGCGTTTCGGTTCGGGGGGGGGGCGGGGGTTTACATAACCGACGGCGCCTCGGGACTCGCGCGTATTATACGTTCCAACACGTCGCCGTCGTCGTTCATTTCCGAACGAAATATACACGCGTCCGTGCGACGGTTACCACCTACGCGCGTTATTATTAATACGTAATACGTATCGGCCCCCTCCCACCGCCACGAGTCGACGTGTCCGCGTAATTTCGCGAGAACGTTTTTCACTCGTTCGTTTCGTTTTCCCGGCGCAATTTCTCGCATTTTTCAACCCGGCAGCGTATAACCGTTAAAATCGCGTTTTTCTCGGCCGTTCCCCGCGTAACAAATAGTCTATAGGCGAAATACGGACATTATTATATCGACTCGGCCACGAAACGGTTGTAATCGGCGGGTGTCTAGCGGAAAACTACGGGAACGAAAAATTCGTAAACGGATCGGTTATTGAAACCGTCGCGCGGATTGTTAGTTTTTCGTCGGACACGCGGAACACGACGACGGTAGACGTTCGGATTTTGCACGAAACGTCGACGCGTTTCGGTAATACGTGCGAACCACGACGGCGAACCGCTACGGACTTCGATAAAAATATTCTCGTCTCCGGTGCGCGTTAACTACAACGCGGTGATCACAATAATTAGCCCCGCCGAACGGTAAAGTTCGCGCGGCGTACATTTAAACTAATCGAGCCGAATTGGTCGACGACGAAACACGCGAACTATTTTTGGTTACCGAGCCGAACGAGCGCCGTACTTTTAACCGGCAAACGTCCACGTACGTTACGCGACGAACGATGGACGCGAATTATCCAGTAAAGTTCCCCCGGGGGGACGATATCCTAAACGGTTACGGTAACGTCGTTGACGGCGCACCGGTGACATTTGCCGTGTTTCTATCCGAACGTCCGTAGTGTTTCGTCGGCGTCGCGTAATGGCGCGAGTGTACGGCACGGCCGTCGTTGTTGTCGGCCCGCGTCCGCCGTGGATAACGTGACCGACGAACGGTCGAATTTCATACGTCGCGGATTTCGCGCGGAAGTCACGCGTGTACGTTTATCAGGGTAAAATCGTACGCGAATAATATATATATATATATATACGACGGCGTTATATTCGACATCGTGTCCGATAGAACGTCGTAAACGTACGGTTAGCCTACAGCATTGTTTCGCTGCTACAATAACGTAAACGGGCCCCGCGGGCTCGGACGGGTGGAAATTATGTCCCCGGCGAATTTCGCGCGATTCTTTTTCGTGTTTTTTAACGACGCGGCCGACGACTTCGACACGTCGGCTGCTTTACGGACGGTATATACAAATTTTACGTATTATCCGTTGCAAGTGAGACGGCTCGACAAACGTTTGTAGCACGTGGTCGCGCGAGTGTGTCGGGTTGAAATTCGCGTTCGGTCGATTACGTTCGATACCGAACCGTGAACGCGTAAAACGATATTGAAATACGGCGCTCAAACGGCGCGTATCGTTCGGGCTCGCGCGCGCCCCCGACGTTTAATTACTATTTGACCCGTAAACGCCTCGGTATTGTATCGGCGCGTGTGCGCGGTTGCTCGCGGTTATTGTTCGCCGTTCGACGCGTACGCGGTCCGCGAGTCGAGTAACAAAAGATAATCGCTTACGGGCGGCCGTCCGACGTGTGTAGACGCGGCGTCAACCAACTCGGACGTGTAACGGCTAACGCGGACGACCGAACTAAAAATATTGGCCGTCATTCCGCCGGTGGGTTTCGCGCGGTCGGCGGATAAACGACGCCCGGCGATCTTAGTCGACGACGTGTGGCGGCGACGGTCGGCCCGATGTTTCGCGGTTGTGTCGTTCGTTAGACGACGACGACGACGACGATGACGACAATACGGCCGTACGTGTCGCGCGACACGTTTACGGTCGTCGAACACGCGAGTGTCCGTGTAAGTTCGTTGCGGCGGTTTTCCGGAAATCGCGGAAAACGTACCCCGGGCCGCGCAATTTCGAAATTCCGAAATATAATAAACGGTCGCCGTCCAATCGGACCGCTGCCCGGTCGTAGACCGTCGTCCGATTCGTCGGGAACGACTCGCAAATCGCCGTTTTCGGTCGATTGCCCTCCTCCTCCCGCTTTAGGTTCTCGCGGAATTCGAACTGCTCCGTACGCGGAAATAGGCCCCGTCAGGTTTATCCGACGTCTGATACCCGACCTTTCCGGAAGAAGCTGCGGCTGACGTTGGACGCTTGTTTTACCGTGTTCGCTCGGCAATCTACGAACAAATACTAAAGTACTAACAACGCTTGAAACGATTGGAGTTCGCGGTTGGCTGTACATGCCGAACGCATAGTCCGACGGAATCGGTACCGAATTTTCGTCTCGGTCAGAAACGATCTAAGGTGGTCGAAATGACGACTAACCGATATTGCCGTATCTCGCTAAGTCGGAGTCATCGATTTCACGAGCGTGGCTGACGTAGCTCCCGGAATTTCGAAAAATTTTTTTTACTCTTATTCGAAAAAAAAAAGTTTCTACGAGTTACGTATCAAACGACGGTTCGCAGTAGTGTCCGTAGGTAGAGAACCCGTCGGATGGCTTAGTATTTAAATATTGGACGGACGGTGCGGTTAGATTTCGTTCGCTTTTTTATTTCGGAGCTACGTACGCGATTTAATAATATACGAATACCGTAACGCCATTCCATCACGGCCCCGCGTTATTTTAAAAAGTTAATTTTCACGAACGCGCGTATTTACGGTCTACGGTATTTTTCGGGTTTATTTTAACGTACGATTCTTTCGCGTTATCGATGGGTAGCGGGACATTGGAAATTCGAACAATTTAATCGGTTACACGAAACGCCCCAATAATCGATTCAATTATGTCCGGATGGAAATTTCGTTCGGACATAATCGGCTACTAAGCGCTATATCCGATAGTTCCTAGTATACGTTTCTAATAATAATTATTAACGTCCGAAGGAGACGCCTTTTTTCAACACGTACGGGCATTTTCGGGGGATATAATCAACCGAAATCGACCAACCGCCCATCGTAAATTTATTAATTCGAACGCGATACGTCGCGTGACTCGTTACGGTCGTTTGCCGCGTTGTTCGGAACGATTATAGAAATATTTACGGTTTATTTGTGCGTCCCGTTCGTTCGTTAATAATCAGCCGATAATAGACGATTACCCACGCCAAATGCGCGTTGAATTTCGTTTGTACGGCTCTATACGGTCGTTCATAACGGACCGAGTGTACGAGACGTCCGTTATATTTCGAAATTCTTTAACGGCGAATTCCGGTCGCGTACGGAGCGCATTTAAAACGTCGGTAACGTCCTAAAACCGTAGAGAAACGCCGTTAATAGTGACTAACGGCACGCGCAGGGGAAAACGGAGCGTTTCGTAAAAATATAAAGGCGATATATCGGAGATAACGCGTTCGGGGTTTTGTACAACAAAAATGTACGTATATATGGACGATGTTCAACTTGACGACAAATGAAAAAACGGAAAAAGCGAATTCGCCGATTATATTTAATAGGTCGCGTCGTTTTGTGCGCGCTTTCTACCGCCGCGGTCGCGACGTTAATTTTACGAATTTTTATCCGTTCGTAAAAGGTATTAAAAACGTATTCCGAAATTACGTCACGAATTTAACCCGCCGCGAATCGTGTCAAACTGTTCTTTCCCCTAAAAAACAACATCGCCGGCGTGTCTCGTAAGTGGAACGCTTTCGAACGGGAAAACGTATATATATGTACGTATTTATTTACGCGCGCGGGAAACCGTTTCGCTACTCGGACGGCGTGTACGTTTGACCCCGAACGAGTTCGTTCGTTTTTTTTTTTTTGTTCGTTCGCGAAACACGTTTAAAATAACGCGCGTACACCGTTTTCGTGTTTGCCGATATCCGGCGACCGCGACAACAATAGTAATAATAATAATAAGTCTCGCGGAGAGCGTACGCGCCGCCGTCACACGGGCGCCGTCCCTCCCCTCGGGGGGGGGGGAAAGTAAAAAAAAAACCACGGATTTAATTTCCGCGCGAATAATATCGGCGTAAAATCGAAAGCGTACATAACCTAGCCGTGTCTCGCGTTATATAATAATAACGATAATAACGACTACGCGGCGTTACGCGCGCCGTACAATAATATACCGTTCGAGGTATAAATATAAACGTCCGTATTACGTTGCGTTATGTACGAAAATTGCCGATATCGAATGTCGCAATATCCGTACGTGTATACATATATATATTATAATAGCGTAACGTACGTACGCGTTCCGATAAACTTCGAACGTGGTGCCGTTACTGTAACAATAGACCGCCGTCGGTCCGGGACGTAGTGACGGCTGTTGGAACGCCGCAATCGAAACGATCGGCTAATCGGTTCCGAGATATACATATGTATATATATATATATATATTTCGAAAGACCGCGCGGTTTATTGTCGCGTTCGGTAACGCGATACTATTATCGACTTTACGCGCCGCGTGTCGCGTTCCCGTGAGCGTACCGCCGCCCCGTAGTAGCGCACCGGGACGGGCGGAACGCGAGCCGAAACGAGACGGACCGCCACTACGTTCGCGGGGCACGCGTCCCGGGAGCGAAGTTTTTTTTTTTTTTTTAAATAAAATTTTCGCCGTAAAATTCGGTCCGACCGAAGTGGTCCGAAATTCGGACGCGGGTAATCAAACGGCCACGAACCTTGTCCGGAACCGATCCCCGACCGCGTGAAACGTAATAAATAAGGTCGTTTTACTTTTAAACCGCGTTCGAATGACGAATCGATCGGTCGCTTTAAAAGAACGGCCCGAGAGAACGCGTTTCGAACGCCCGTAATTTCGACATTTGTCGAACGACCGAATCGAACGGAACGCGTTGTACGTCATACTGGCGGTCGCGCGAATAAACGAAAACCCGTTTATTCTGTTGAAAACGTTCCGGACAACGAAGAAAACCCTAACATCTTACCGTGGCACCGGTAACCGGTAAGGCAAGGACGCGCCATTGACGGACCACCGGTAAATAATGGTGGACAAAGTACCGGGAACAGAGTAATGGTAGGCAATATTGGTGGGCAGGAGCGCGACCGCGGACGGTTCTGTGGAGAAAATGTCGATTTCCACCTCTTCACCGGTCCGCTGCGGACGCGGACTTAAATTCGATTTACGGCCCGAGGTGACCGGAGCGGAATAAAATAAAGGGCTCGACGTCGCCCGGAACGTATTATTCGTTGGGAAACGGAAGTACGTATAAAAACGAAACGGAAAAATCGCGAAACGAGGCAAATATTCGGACGGTTCTTCGGGTAGTTAGTTATCGTGTGTCTCTGCACCTACGTAGAGACGGGTCGGAGTGGACTGTTTAGAACCGTGATGAGGTGGAGGGAAGCGAATGTGAACCGGGCGGACGATAATAACGCGACGACGCGCTGTGTACGAGACCCGCCCCGGACGTTCGACTTGTCGCGCATATCCTGACCTACGATTAGCAATTCCCGTCGGCGGCGAAAAAAACCGCGTCTCGGTAAAAAACCGGACCGTAAACGCCCGATAAGTCGGAACGAATAGACGAGTACCTCGTTCGATCCGAAACTCACTGTCGCTCGTATTGGACTTGTACGGCGCGCGATTGAAATTGGCCAGCAGGGAAACGACCGGGAAGAATTAAAGGAACGGGCGTACGGCTGGCCGTACGGGGAACGAAGTGAAGAAATCCCGCGGATTTACGGCGCGCTTAAATTTTTTACGACGGCCGAAGTGCCGAACAATTTATTTCCATTAACTTTCCCGGCATCGAACGCCGGACGGGAGTGGGAACGAAAAGTACGACAAAAAAAAAAAAAAAGAACACGACGCGCGCCGAGAACGGACCTAATTACGATTTACGGTGGGATAATTAAACGCGCTCGGACGAGCGCCCGTAATTAAACCGGCGTACGGGACTTGATTTGTCGCGACGTTTTCGTTCGTTTTTGAATCGCCCGCGACCGTAACGTGGTCGTTAACGCGCGCCACCCTCCGGCCGCCGCCACTTTTTCCGGTTACGGCGCGACGAAAATTGTTTAAAATTAACGCCGCCGTTTCGCTATCGTACGGACCGTCGACGTTTACGGGGCGTGTCGTACAATCGTCGTACCGTTTTCGTCGCGGGTCGCCGTTTATTCGCGAAAACTTTACGCGCCGATCTCTTCCCGACGTTCCCTGTTTATTCGTCGTCGTCGTCGTCGTCGTCGTCGTCGTCGTCGTCGTCGAACGACCCGATCGGGTTCGGTTCCCGATCGCAATCGCGCCCAATCAAACGCTCGACCTTCAACACCGGACAGACGAAACTGTCCGACGGTTCAACAAATGGCGTCTTAGGCTAAACGAACCGAAAAACGTCGCTGCCTTGTTTAACTACCAAAAGACCAACAACACGCAAAAGATCCTACTAAACGGCAGCCCCGTCCGCCGGTCTAACTCAGCCAAATACTTGGGTGTCCATATGGACAAGAACCTTGCATTCAGGCTACACATAGACGAAACGGTGGTCGAGGCAACCAAAATCAGGGGAACGCTCCATTCCAAAAGGCCTATCCCGACGCAAACCAAACATTCAATATACCAACTCTACAGGAGATCTGTGATCTCCTACGCTGGCCGACCCTGGGGCCCTCTGATCGGCCGCTACAATTGGAAGAGACTCGAAGCCGTCCAAAACAGGAACCTACGCTTACTTCTAAAAGCGCCCCGATTACGTCAGTAACGAAAACATTCAAAATGCCACCAAATTGCTGACTGTACAAGAACCGATACTTAACAATTCACGAACCCTTTTCTACAAAAACTCCGTATCCCGTTACAACCGCATATCCGAGATATGTGGCCGTTCAAAAGTCAACCCTATCAAAAAAATTCGCCCCTTACCTGGACAACTTCAACCTAACATGCAAACGTACCTTAACTCCCTCGCAAATATTATACAACTTATCACGGGCTCGCCCGAAATAACGGTACAGGCTTAGCAGCCGCCCCACGTCGCAATGCGATGCAACGCTCGAACTGACCGCGTTTTTTTCTCGACAGCGCGTTACGAAACCGAAATAAACGAAACGTTCCGTTCTCTCCCCCCTCCTCCACCCGTTCACGAACCACTATCGCGTACGAATTTCGTCGTCGCCACGGAAACCACGGTACCGTCATTACGGATTTATATTTGATAGTTATTATTCGACCGGTGGTCGTCGCCGCGTCGATTAGTAGGGACGTTGAACTTATCCGGTCGTAAACAATTTCCGATAAAGCGTAGATTTTCGGTACGAATATAGCTCGACGGTGTCGTAAACACGAAACGTTCGCGGCGAACGTTCGACGGATTTCAGAAAAAGAAAATAACGTCCGACCCGGCCGATAAAAGTTACGTTTCTCGAGAACTCGTTATCGATACCGTCGGTCCCGGAGCGTATAAAACGCGTACGTAAAAAAATATATATAGGACGGAACGACGTCCGTGAGAACGGTCCACGAATGTTTTCGAACCCGCGCCGATATATTTATGGACAATTTAGTTATCGAACTACCGGGTGGGTGTGTGGGTGGGTGGGGGGAACATTTACGAGTTCGGGTTAGGCTTAACGGACTCGGCGAACGGGGCCCTCGGTAGCCGTGGTTCCGCGGAACAAGCGGACGGGTAGCCGGAAGTTGTCGCTCCGACGATAATTGCGTCCGTTCGCCGACGGGTTCGCGAATGTTCGCGATCATTACTCGGTAAACGGCCGACGTTTATCGACGGTTTCCATGTTGTCGGCGACCAACGTAACGGTAGAAAGTTTTCCTAAAGTACGAAAACTTAGGAAAAACCGTTCGTATTTGCCCCTAGCTATATACACGGCCCGGTTCGTTATAAAATCGTCGCGCCGCGTGTGTACGACTCGGGCGAAGTTTTTAAAAAAAAAAAAAAAAACCCGTCCGACAACGTCGACGAAATCGAACGGAAAATATTTACTTCGTCCGTACACGGAGTAATAATAATTACGATACGGTTTTTTTTCCAAAACCCCCAGTCCACGTCTGTTCTATGTATACACAACGAATATTATACACGCTATATAGACGCGTGTGTAAACGTTTTTAAACATATCATTTCGAATGAAACGCTTCAAAGACCTTGTCACTCGGTGTTGCGTTTCATTACGCTTTTGGGTTTTCGCCATTAATTACGCGATAATAGAGTTCGCGTTTCGTCGGCGGCGCGTTCATTTTTCCGTCCGCCCGACCTAAACACCCCGCGCGAACTTCGTTTTAACAATATACACGTGGAACATACGCCGTACGCGCGTTTATCGATTTTCGCGTCGCGCTATTTTATCGCGTAAACCGCGACGCGCCTTTCCCGGCCAAACGCGTTCTCCCCATTCCGTTGCGCGGACAAACTCCAACCGACCGCGAACAAAAAAAGCCGTCCGCGTAGCGGGAAACGCCGCGCGAACCTTCTCCGACCACCCAATCGTACACTACAATACCGTACAATTACGCGCGCGTCGCGTTTTCCCGATATCGCGCGTCGTCAGTCCGTTTCAATTAACCAACGGATCGAACGCGGCGCGCGGTTTACTCTATTTTAAGCCGTTGTTTTTCGATTCGTTATCGCGCGTTCACGCCCGTATAAATGACTCATCTTCCGAGTTTATATACACGCACGTGTGTATATATATATTATTATTTATAAATATTACGCGCGCTCGTTTTTCTTCGCCTTTTTTTTTTTGTTGTTGTTGTTGTACCCGACACGCGCGTAGTAATCGACGCGTCACATTCGGTACGAATTTGTTTTTATTAAAAGTAGAAAAACATTTACCATCCGCGTACTAAAAAGTACAACGAATAAATATGATACTAGGTTTGAAGGCGTGAGAGAAGAGAGCGTTCATTGACACTATTTCCGATTTGAGTTTTTTTTTTTTTTCGAAATAATATTTAGTTATTTAATGTTGAAGGTCACGAGACCATTTTCGATTGAGGCGACGGGGATACGAATTAAGAATTCGCGGACCGCTCTCGAATTCGTTTTGGCGAAACGGAAAAAAAAAATCGACGAAAAACGATAACGACGCCCGGTATTTTATACGACCGAACGTTCGCTAATCTAATCGTCGTCGTCGTCGTCTTCGCCTCGCCGACACGATCCGATCGAAACATTACCCAAAGAGGTTCGGAAAATGTTAACTTTTAATCGGTCCGGGTGATTGTTCCGAGACGTGTAATAGTCGCGCGGTCCTTGGAACGATCGTCCAACAGACGACGGTTGCGGCGGCGAAGGGTGAAAAAAATTGTTCTCGCGTACGCTATTTCTACATTTGCCGGTCGACGGCGCGCGTTTTTATACGAGAAGTACCCTCCGTCGCGGCGTTCGTAATAATATTACGTACGGGAAGCCCTCAAGTTGGTTCTGGAACGTCGTAATCTTGCGCTTCGACGTTCGTTCGCGCACTCTACGTCGCGTTGTATTTCGTATTCGCGATCGTGACCGCGTGGTCGCCGTATTCAAATAAAAACTCGAAGCGTTCCAGTGTCGGACGGCGTTTACGCCGTTAATGTTAGCGCGGAGAAGAACGGTTAAAGACGCGACCGAAAGACGTTTAATTACGGAACGGCGTCGGTGGTTTTACGTTCGAAACCGGCCGGAGTGACGGTAACGTCTGGAGCGAACCGTTTTAGATCGTCGTCGATCTATGGTTGAATCGTTTCTCGGACGGTTCCGATGTATCGCGTTGGCCGACACGGATCATATTCGCCGGCCACTCGACCGGCGTATTAGAATTTACGAAAAATCGTGTCGAGTAGAACGTAGTCGACTCGTGATTTCTGTTTCGGTATTCCTTAGCCTCGTTCGGTCCGTTGTCGTATATAATACGTTTTAAACAGCTAATTACGCGCCAGGCTAAACGACGATTAACGACGTCAACGCGATTGCCGAATATTCGAATTACGATTTTTCGGGCGTTCGACGGTGGGAAAATATGAAACATTTCGTTTACGTCGTGGAACGTTTAACGGACGAACGTTGACATCGACTCGAAAACGAATCGAACGGCGAAAGGTCGTCGTTACCTGTTCGTTGCCGACGCGTAAACGTACGTCTTGGGAACTATAAAAGGAGACGTCGCCGAACGATTTCTGTTAAAAGGTTTGGGGATCGACAGTTACGACGGCCGACCGGCGATTATTGCGACGACGGCGCGCTGATTTACGCATATACTATAATATACACTTACAAGCGCGCTCGAGAGAACGTCTGGACCGGTAGGCGGCGGCTGCGGTGTCCCGCCGATTGCTTTTCCGAAAACCGGATATTGGCGTGTCTACCCGTTCGAATTTGATTACGCGACTATCGGGAGGAGAAAAGCCTCTATCGATGTACCCTTCCGTTCTAGTTCGCCGTCACACACACACACACACACACGCACAGGTCCTTTACTAAAGGCCCGTCGTAATTACGGCGTAGGAAATTGCCCCTTTCCCGTCGACGTGGTTTTCGAGCGCGCGGCGTTCCGGCGCGTGTAAAAGCGACTACCGCGCGAATTACCGAACGTATTTGGACGACGATTTTTCGTGGAAATTCGCCGTGCCCGTCGACATCGGCCAGATCACGATGCCCGGCGGTGCGTAACGAATCGCGTTCGTCAATTTACCCGCGGACGGTTCGTACGAAATTCGGTTGTTTGTTCTCCGTCCTCGAGGCGTGGTATTGTTCCCAAATATTCGTTAGCCAACGTAATACCTGTAGGGGAATGGACATTCGGTAAATGGGTTCGAATCACGGGAAACGCGTTACGTTGACGCGGCGGGAAAACGAGTCGAGTGTAAAACGGACGAATATCGCGTTTTCAAATTGATTAGGTCCGCTAGCGGTCGCCTATAATTATGGAGCGACGGGTTAACGAAAAAACCCAACTTAAAATCGCGAGGTTTTCGAGCGGCTAAGTTCGTTGGCGCGTCACGTTTTACACGTTCGAACCGAATGACCTGTAACGTTCATTCCGATCAAAACCGGATCGGAACGGACGGTGCCGTACGAAATTATCGTTTTTTTTTCGGGACGGACGTTAAAAATCGAGAGAAACGTTAGGCGCACGAACCGAACATTCCAATTCGTTCGACTATTTATTTCAAAAGGAATTATTCGACCGGAATATTCGCCGTCGCTTTCTATAACTTTAAGCCATTTTTCAAGCGGACGACGTATTTCGTACCTCCGAACACGTCTTTGCATACGATAAAGTGGCCATTTTCGGATCCCGTACACCGATTGAAAGTGCGTATCGGACAAGGCGTGTCGCATCCACCGGTGTATGTGGTGGTAATCGGATGGCGCAACGCCCGGCGAATACCGACGTCCCAATAGTCATTGGTCTTTTGTACTGGAAGCAATGCGCGGCCTGACGTTGTCGCGCGACAATTTTACTCGTATTTGCCCGTATAATACGGTCGTTTGCTTTCTAATACTCGACTCGAGCGGGATCAACTGACATGGGTACCAGCAGTCCGCGTTCCAACGTTTTCGTCGAGTTTTACTGCCGATCGCCGTGTGAGCTCTTTTCGCGTTTGTGCCGAATTCTCAGTGTACGGTTGTGCACGAACCGTCGTTGTCGCATTTCCCAGCGCCTCCGGGACGTTGTTTGTCGATGAAAAACCGAAACGTTACCACTTTTAAACCGCTTATACCGGAACACGCGCACATCCGTATGATACCGCATCGTCGCCGGGAAAATCGATTCGCGCGCTCTCGCCGCATTTTTAATGTTCGTTAAAATTCGTAAAGGACGCGGTGCCGGATACTACGAACCCGATTGGTTGCCGCCATTTTCGACTCTACCGAACCGAATACTTTGGACGGTTATGTCGGGCCTCTCGTAACACTGTAACGTTATGTTCAGTAGCTTTATATCAACAACGCGTAATCACAAAAGAACCGGGAAATCCGTTTAATTTAAAATCGATTTCGCAACCGCTTAAACTAATTTTGTTTATTCGTTTGCACGCCTAATTTCGTTCGACGACCAACCGGCGTCGCGGTAAGTCGGTCGTTTATCGACACACGCGGCCTTTACGAAACACGGCGTGCGTGTGCCGCGCGCGCGTTCGTAGATAACGCCATTTTCTCGAGACGCAATAACGAATATCGAGGAAAAAATTCGTAATTACTAAACCGACCGTTGTAGGAATTTTATCGCGCGGGTGGAATAGCCGTGGCAGGGTGGAACTGGGGTAGGGGGGTTTACTCTATTTATTTAAACCGCGATATACGTTCGGCGTTTAATAATCGACCCGAACCGACCCGAACGGTTAACACGTGCCGCTCGGCCGACGATTAAATATAATCGCCGCGATATTGTTCGTAATTGATTGCGCACCGCTCGGACGAATCCGTCGTCACGTTGTTTCGGGAAACCGCCGTTAGCCGACCGACGACGACCGTCGGAACGTGTGTTCGTCGTCTACAGCGAGGTCGTTGCCGCGGAACCGTAAACTCGGCGCCGAACGTAAATCATTACGCGAACGATTTCGCGCGCGCTCGATAAGAGCTTTGCCGCGTTTAATATATAACCCGATTGGATAACGTAACCGTGGTAACGGTTAAACGAACAACGTCCGTGTTTTCGCGGTCGTACGAGCGCCGTAATCGTCGGACGGGAAACCCCGTCGTGTGTCGCGCCCGAGTAACGTAAAACTGCGCGCGTAATCGCGTAAGTAACCCGGTGGACGCCGACATTTACCAGAAACCCTTTTCCGGGGGTGGTATTGTCCATAGCGGACGATCGAAAACGGGGACGAATTTCGTAATAATATTGTTGGGATTAATTACGTAGGGCGCGCGTAGATTTTCGCCCATCGATTATACTATCTCGAATCGTCTGTAAAAACGATTTGTAATCGAACCTATACATTTTGAATCGCGGCGGCTTTACGTTTCGTTCGACGCGCAATTTGTTTCGCGTCAACGAAATCCCCGACCTTGGCCCGCGATTCCGTCGTTGCGCTCTAGCCGGGGAAATGTAGGGGGAATCGTATTCGACGTGCGGCCCCGGTAAGTTCGAATACGCCGTGTCCGTTTGCGCGAACGTACACGTTCGAAGCGTGTGAAACGTATCCGATTTCAACGGGGCCGAGGATGAAGAGACGACGTATTCGGCGGCACGGCGACGTAAACAATACGGACCAACGGTTTAGAACGAAAAGCGAACGGCCGTTTGGACGTTAACCCGAACGGACACGCCGAGTAAAAACCGTACAAAGGCCGACCGTACGTTTCGCGCGGACGACACCGCGGCCAACGGTTTCCGAGATCACCTGTACGATCGATTCCGTCGGGAAATCGGTGTCCGAGCCAGCGGCGAACCAACGCTCGTAACCGTTTCCGTTCGATGCCGGATAAATATCGTCGTCGATAGATCGTTTCACTTTATTTCACCGACTTTAACGGACGGTTCGGATAACCGACCGGGGCACCGGTTACCGCTTTACGGCGATATTCGCACGCGTTCCGAACGTAACGTGTTTTTCCACTCGCCACACAACTCGACGTTAACGATAGCCGAAAAACAATTATTGGCTAAAAAAAAAACGAAAATCCGTCGGAACGGTGTCTCGAGAGTTCCGAACGAGTTACTACGAAAAAATACCGCGGCGACCTTTACGGGCGCGCGTTAATTATATTCATTTTACGTTCGCGCGAAATCGACGGCCGAATAACGGCGCGCGGTCAAGCGTGTGTTACATTATCGCCGCGGCCGTAATATATTTATTGCGTTACGCCGGACGCGTGTGCATTCTTACACGTACGTCGTCATTAACGTTCCGTTTTTCGAAATTAATTCCGTCGGTTTTTACGTTTCCTAAACGGAACGTAGACCCGCGTAGACGTAGACGGTCGCGTATTCAAAAGTCGCGCGGTACAAACGAAAACAATAACTGTTCGTCCGTCGGACCGTCGTCGGGCACCGATTAGAGGTCGATATTTTCGACGGACGCCGTACAACCGCGGGCGGATACATGACGGCGTAAAGAAGAAAACAACCGAACGAATTCCCTTTTTGCCGTCCAGACCGTCTTTTTGTTCCCAATTTGCGCGACCGTTCGTCCCGGGCGACCGAACCGTTCAGCTATTCGGTTTTAAACGCGCGCGGTATCGCGTGGCGTTTATTAAAACGCTTCGGAAAAAGACGACGAAAATCGCATCGCTCGAAAGGTTATACGGCGCGCCGAGAAAATTCGTTAAATTCTCGTAAAACCGCGCAATTACGTATCGTTTAAAGGCGCGCGTATAATTTTCACGTCCCGACGAATAAAAGACGCTTATGAGGTTTTCGTAACGAAGAAATCGAAACGTTTCGTCAACCGTCGCGTTATAAAACGCTTATTGAAACGCGCGCGATAAATCCGTCCGTAATACGCGCGGTCGCGTAGCGGTGGAACGAACAACGCGAAAAGACAGCGCGCGCCGTTTAGAACGGAAAAACTACTCGTACTTAACGGACGTTTTCAAAAAAAAAAATAAATACCATACGACAGTGAACGGCAATTTCGGGCGAGAGAAATAATTATCGTAATACGGCGTGGTAGCTGGGGCACCGGTGATCGATCGCAGTCGGCCAACCCGTTGACTGGAACAACGCGCGGGATCGATTTTAACGATCGGTTTTACGCAAAGGACATTGCCGGAATGTCCGATACATAGGAACGTATGCGTCCGTATTCACGTGTAATTGTCTATTCGGAACGATCGAACGTCCGAATAATTCGGCACGTATCGGTAAACGTGCGCGATAGCGAAAAACGGTCCGTCGCGAAACCGTACGAAATAAACGAAACGAACGCGAACTAATAACGCTCGTAATAATAAAACGTTTTTCGAAAACGCTCGTACGAATAAACGTACACGCGCGTACATATATTTATTTATCTTATTTGACGGCCAACGCCATTTTTTACTTAAAAAAAACGTATATAACCGTATACAATGTATAACGTTAACGCTTTTGTAACATTTAACACTAGCGTATATAAGTAATTAAACCAAAAATACTAAACGAAGGATTGGCGTTCGACATTAGTCTTCTTAAAGGCTCATTGGTAGTATAATGAATATATAGGAACATAGGCGCGGTAGATCGGGTACAACGAGATGGTACCTTGAAACAAAGTTAATGAAAGAAGGACGAGAGAATCAATTTGTTTATTCGATAGCCCAGTAAGGAATATACAAATGTGTTTATATTAATTACGGAATATCGTATAAAAAACCGAACGTATTACATTTCGTCGTAGTTAATTCGTTTATTCGCCACGGTTTTCGGATATTAATCGAAAAATAACGAAACAAAGGTAATAAAAAAAAACCCCCGAACAAGAATACTATTACAATAAAAACATACCGAGTCGTATTAACTACAATAATAATAATAACGAACGCGTCGAACGAAATTACGTACGCGTGAATTAATTTCAAAACGGATATCTTTGGTATGTTATTATGTAACGTATATTGATAAAAACGTGTAAACTATATACGCGTCGATAAAACGTAGTGTTTTTGATAGTATACGTAATAACACGCGACCGAGTAGTTCGAGGCGATTATTTACGATCGGACGACCAGAAAAACAAAATACCGATAGATCGTTATCGGTCGCTACGACACCTAAGCCCCCGAGCGCGGTGGACGGTGTCCAGGGGTTTTCGCGACACGTCGTGTTTGTTACGGTCCGAGCGACGGGACGACGACGATTTGCCGGTTACACCGAAAAAGTCGCGGCCCGTTATTATAAACGATGAGCCGGCAGGTGAACCGCCCCCGAGTGGCGTAAACCTTCCCGTTAACGCCGTCCGGGACGGTTTTCGTCACCGCGATCGCCTTACAATCGTAACGAGTCGCCGCCACACTGTCCCCGGGACTGGACACTGTGGGCGGGCGGCAGAACGCGCCTTTGGACGAAAAGTCCGATCGACGGTCGTAATTATTACGCGCGTATCGAACGGGCCATTTTATATACCGGCCCTCCTCGTCGCCACCCCGCGACCTGTATGATAAGCGTTATATATATATATATATATTACGCGCGCGACGTATTATTCGTTTCCCACCCGTCCGCCGACTACACGTTAAAGTTATATTTACGCGCGCGCACGCGCGACCGCTGCGCGCACACACACACGCACACGTCGAGGGAGTCGACGTCCTCGGCCTGAGGCCAACGCTCTTTTGCCGTGCGCGCGTATCGTTTCTGTACGCACGCGTATATGGCGTGTTCTGTGTTGTTCGTACGTACACCGTACTTTATCACTTTTTTTCCGTTCCGCGAGCATGTGAAATACCCACGAATGAAGCGAAAAAAAATTACGCGCGCGCAACGTTGTAATATCGTACACAACGCACGGACGCGACGGACGTGCGCGCTCGTTAACGATATTGGGGCGTACGACGACGACGATTATTATTATTATTATTATTTTACACGTGCGCTTCGTCCGTCGTCGAATCGTGTACGGCGTACGCGTATATTTATTTGCGTAAACGACCTACCGCAATAATTTGTTATTATTTACCACGCGCGCGCGTGACCTACATTAATATTGTCCGCATTTTAGCGAAACGACGACTGTTAAAAAAAGAAAAATCCGCGCGCGCGCGCGCGCGTGTGTGTGTACGTGTGTATTTACGACGCGAAAACAAACGCCGAGTCGATGAACTCTACGATTTCGCGGATATTTTCGCGCGCGCGACGCCAAAAAGCGGAACGTCGTCCGTCTCGTTGACCCCGAAAACGCGAAAAGGAAACAACAAACGTTCCCTTTCTCGCACGCCGCGGCAATCGAGCTAGTTCGCTCGTATTACGTTACGCGCGCCGCCGATTTCCAGCGGTTCGACGCGGTTGTCGTTGACGGTACCGCGGCACCGATACGTTTGTCGTCATCGCGTCTCTCCCGGGGCGACCTGTGATCGGCAAACGAAAATCGCGTTACGTACGGATTCGTCGACGAGGCGATTCCGTCGGCACACGCGGCTGTACGGACGAATATGTCGGTCACGAGTGTATACGATACTCCGTTTCGGTCGTCGCGTGCGAATGAAAAACGGTGGGGGTTCAAAGGGCACACCGCCTAGGCCTTATATATTACTTGCGTACGCCGACGCCCGGTAACGATTATTATTGTTCGAATGCGAACGCCGGTGATTTCAAATTCGCCCGTGAGTGGGCGGTTGACGATTATTTGGATGTAGAGTGTTGGGAAAGACTTTAGTTATATCCGTAAAGAGCCGGTCGACTGGTGCCGGCGATTGGGCGAATAAATAATAACGTTACTGTACGGGCGTGGCGAACTAGCCGGGAAACGGGCTATCCGAAAATGTTTTCGACAAAACGGGGTCGCGTGAACGCGGACCGCGAGTTTGACGGGAAAAATGGATCGCCGTCGTTCCGCGTTCGGTCGAATATTCCCGGGGCCGAGAAATCGCCCGGCGCCGCCGACGGAAACGATTTTCGCGCTTATTCGGCGCCACCGCTGGCCCATGGTCAACAGACGTTAACACAACTCCCCGTTTCCAACACCGTCCGCCGCGTCCGTCATTTTTCGCGCGACGTCGTGAACGATGGCCCCCGGGACTTTTTCGTACCGGTATTTCGCGTTTCGTCCGTTTTTTTACGAATCATTCGACCATTACGCGTAACCACCGCGTCCCCCCACCTACGAACAGTAGGCACTTAACGGTACATTATTATAATTCGTATAATAACGTAGCGTAATTAGTACAAACGACGCCGATTGAACAAATCGAACGCGCTATATACACTCGTATACATTTGTATCGTTTCACCGGGTCTTAATTAGCGAGTACCTACAGTTTTTAATTATTACTATTCGTTTTTAAACGCGCGTAATATCAAATAATTCTATACGTTTATATAGCACGCGTACGCGTGTATGCGCGATACTTTGATCGAACGTTTTAGACGCTATAATTATTCGTAGGGACGTGTCGGTCCGACTTTAATCGTAGTACGGCCGTGGCTAGTATAGCGTGTTCACGTTTCGTTTATTTCCGCTAATAGGTAGGCGGTCGCGTACGTTGGTAAATACAATTAAACCGGTCGCTTTATTATCGGCGAAATACGTTCGTCGCGTATTATTTACGAAGCGAATATTTCGTAAAAACGCCAGGAATAATTGGAACGCGTGTTCCAAATCCGAAAACGACGGTCGACTATTCCCGGCCGTCCGTTTCCAAACGCGACAATGGGCGGCGACGAAATCGGAAGAGGGGACCCACACCGGTAGCGAGACGACGGGTTTTTCGTACCGGACGCCGTTCGGTCAATCCGAAAATTACGCGCGCGCCGCATTTTCGTATTTTCCATTTCGTCCGTCGCCGCGATCCCGCGATTGATTCGCCGTTTTCCGTCCGCTCCTAACCGTTCTTTTTTCCAAACTCGACTTTTTCGCTCCTGTCGTTAGTTAAGTGGTAAATCGACGTCGATTCGTCCGATTTCACGTTACATCTATCGATCGGTCCGTCATCCGTCGTACGACGATTGTTCACCTCGACTGCGTCGATCACTGTCGTTCACGTTGTAAACGAGAGTTTGAAATAACGTACGAAAAAACGAAAACAGCGCGCCTATGCGACGATTTGTAAATACGTACGGTCGAAAACAATTACGCGGTCCCGAAGGCTGACCGTCTGAAATACGCCGCGGCGTAAATAATCGCGCGCGTTCGAACGTACGCGGGGCCCGTCGAACAAATCGATATTTTAAACGCGGTGTTAAGTGCGCGCTATTTTTCTCGGGACGACGAACAGATGGCTCGTGTACGTCGGCCATTCATGATTTTACCCAAGGCCGATACTTTCGAAAAACGAAACTTTTAAACGAGAATAATAATAACGCGGTTAACGATTCACGGAGAGAAAAATACGGAGTGCCATTAGTGTCGCAACGCACTTGTAAATCGTTAAAATAGAATTACGATTAGAGTGTCAGATGGAGAAGTAAAACAAACGAACGAAAAAAAAAAAAAACACCGACGCCGTTCGACGCGTACAACGATTTGAGTAAATATTATTACGATATCGGTGTCGTAACGGGCGTCGGGTATTAGAAATACCGTCGAGTGTTTATTGAAATCGTTACGAATCGACCGCGCGCGCTTTGAGTAAAAAGTAACGTTTCCAACGTAGAGCACGTCGCCGCCGTTTCCCGTTAATCTCCCGATTAGATTATACCAATTTATTGTAAGGAAAATAAAAAAATGACAACGTAATTCGCTTATCCGTTATTTCGCACGCACTCGCGCGCTCGCACTGGGCGATATAGCGTCGTTCGCGACAGTGGTTCTCATCCGTTCACTCGAGTCCGTCGACCTTCCAACGCCCCTCGTCAAAAACAAAACAAAAAAAAAAAAAAACATAAAAAACGAAACGCAACCAAGTATGGTGACGACACCCTCGCGGTACACACACACGTTGTTTACGGCGTACGTTGTCCGAACAATTTTCGGTATTAAAATAACCTCGGACGTTTCGATCGTTTTGCCGTCAATCGCGTACGATTCCGTACCGTCTTATTCGCAGTTTCTTTCGGTCAAATGTGTTCGAAAAACGAACGGAAAACAACCGTCGGTTTAGTTTTCGCGTAGACGCGTGTACCCGTCGTTTTTCAGGGACGCCGTCCCGCTAAAATCGTCGAAACGTTCGAATAACGTACGTACTACACAGCCCTCCGATCCCCAGGACGGTAAACGGGGCCCCGGTCGTTTTACGCCGATCGCGCACCGCCGGTTTTAATCGAGCCGGTTATAACCCGAACGTTCGGCGGCGGAGGGCGCGCGCCGATCGTATTAAAAATAGCGCGCTAAACGCCCGTCGGACGAGGAGTGCAAAAATTAGCGTACGACACTCGGTCTTGGCAATGTGACGCGGCGCGCGCGGTACGGCGATATTTATTGGACGGCGCGCCGTCCCGTGAACGCGCGATACTTAATAAAACCCGAGACGAGCCGAACGTGTGTAATTATCTCGATAAATTACGCGCGTGAATGATAACGCGCCAAATTGCGCGTCGTCGTCGCGGTTTACGCACGTGCCCCGTTTTTACCGGCCGTTTGCCGGCGAAATAATTACCCGCCGACGACGATTCGGCGACGGGCCTGAAACGAATTGTCCCGGCGCGTTCGCCCGAGAAGTCGTCTCCTCCACTCTCTGAACGTACCGGCAGGACGCCGCCGGTTATATTCGCGTCCGACGCCATCCTACGGTCGAGTTATCGCGTCTTCCGAAACGGTCGTCCCAGGGCCTCTTGTAGCGCCTAATGTCGGCAAATTCCGTTTATTCCTCGCCAACATCCGTCAGAAATATGTGGTCAATATCATCGCGCCAGGTCCGTGTACGTTCTGCTTGCCGAACTAATCTCACTTATTGTCCACGTTAAGTGTTTCTCTCGTTTCCCAATTAGCGAGAATGTCGAACGTCCGTTGCGGAGGGTTTATTCGCCAACGTATGTTATCCGTTCGAGACGAACGAACAACGACTTTCGCCATTAATTGCCGGAAAACGTGTTTGTAAATACGCTAATCGTTCCGTACGGGAAATAATATCGAGAAAGTCCACATTAATTCGACCGATATATATATATATTCTAATTATTAGCTTACGAATCGGTCGAAACGAAATTTGGTGGCGCCCGTAGGCCACAAAAAGTCGTTATGTCGCCCGGTTATGTTCGTGTACCCGAGACGGTCTAATAAGTTCGCGTCGGCTAACGTACCGTTCGCCGAAAGTTAATTCGACTTTTTGGTGCCGGTTCGAACACTACCGCGCGTTTACGAGCCGCGGGAAATATACGCGAACGTTACAATCGGCCGGTTCCGACGACGTTATTATCCTTATAAATTATGCGGACGCCGTTTTTGAAGACGTATATATATATAAAACATCCACTCAACGTTATTGGGTGCCGCCGCACTTGTGCGCACGCGCGCGCGTGTGTGTGTTTATGTACGTGCGAGTGTGTGTGCGCGCGCGCGCGAGTAATAATAATAATAATAATACGATACGATATAAAAACGGAACGGCTATAAAAATGTGATAACAATAACGTAGTCATTTTTGAACATTCATCAGTATATTACGTCGGTCCCCGGGGAAGGTCCTAGGTCTTATCTGGTTAAAGCGTTTATTTTTATTAAGAGTATATTATTATAATGCCCGTTCGCTGCTAGCTGCCCGCACGTTACTCTATTGCGATATTATACGAGGCCACGTGTTTATGTATATTGCATTTTACCTTTTGACGTAATCAAAAACGCGGTCGTTTAAAAGAAATATATTTAAGGTACGTTTTCGCTTATTTATTTATATACGCTCGCCTATATATATTGCGCGCGGAGTTACGAAAAATACGTTTAAAAATTATTCGAGTAAGTATTTGGAAAAACGCGTAAAAAAAACATATATATATATATATATATATATATATGTATTTAGCCGGGAGCGGAATAAACGTTGGAAAATCGGTAGCGAGCTAAACGGGGCCGCGAACGGAACGCGTAATTTATAGCGCGGGGGACGTAATTGAAGGTATGATTCTTCTTCGATGAAAATATGTTTTGGCGAAAAACGAAACGTAAAACGTAGTTTCGCTTATCGCGAGTAAACGTGGGCCGTAATTTATAGTTTTTACGGTCGTTATCTTCGCGCGCGCGTATCCGACGTAATTGGAATCCGATTAAAAATTCGATCGGTAAAAAACTGAAAGAAAAAACGGCCGGTCGGCCGGTCTGCCGCGACAAGTGTTCGCACGGTTTGTTTTCGCTTCGTCACGTATAGCGGTTGGTTTTCGAACGGTTATTTACAGTCGGCAAAACCGAATAAGGGAATTACGAAATTATTTTCGTAAATAAACGTATCCCGGTACGCAATATTCCGAAGGCGGTTCGTACGTAGGATACAATGTGCGATTATAGTAATTTACGACTGTTGTGGAGAGGCTAAACGATATTTTCGATCGTTTTCGTGTTCTACATTGGACACGTCGATCGTATTTAATTTAGATTTCAATTTAGATCGAAGAATCGCTCCCGAAAAGCAAATAATAGTAATAACAACACATTTCCGAATCCTATCTCTTTACACTTACAATAGTCTCCTACGGAAAGCGACCGTTATCGCGTGGTGTTCCTTTCTTCGATTTGTTAACCTTGTTATTGAAAGTTGTTGAACTTACGACGCGTACACGTAAAATGATCTACGCATTTAGAAAACTAAAAACAAAACTTTTGACGTAGTTGTATGACCTGATTCCGTTTCGCTGCACATAGCCGCTGTATCAATGTAAATAATAAACATACGCCAAAAACACTCCAGATGCCTGACAGCTAATGAGTATATCCGAAAATTATTTTGGCAAACGTTCCTTCATTCAGATATAAACAATTGATCAAGTCACGTTATTTCGAACGTTGTGGCGCGCGAGAAATTCGACCGTGGCCAAAACAAAAAATTACGATTTTCGGTTATTAAAAGCTTGTTTTCGAAAATCTCGCGAGTCTGTCGTCGACGAAATTGAACCGTCCGCGACGAGTTCGGTAGGGCGAAAATCCTAAAAATCGCGCGCGTCCAAAACGGATAAATGGACGACAGTAGTTTTCCGATATTTTATACGAACGTCCGGTGATTTTTCGTTTCAAGAAGCTAGCGCGACAATTGGGTAACACGTGTCGAATGAATGTACCGAACATAGAAGTCGTTTTCAGTTTACGTTTCGCCGATACGACGACGGTACGGCGAAACAAGGCGAGGGATATTGTTCGCGGGATACGATACGATTTGCGGTTGTCGATTGAAAAAATACGTATCCAACTGGTCGTCGTGTCGGTAGTTCACCCCCTCCCCCCGAGGCACTGTACACCGGTCTGATTGGCCCGTCTGGCGGAAAATGATTGCTTACCGGCACGTGCACGAATTACGGAGGCGATTTCGGAACCGGGCGACCGTACAGTATTTCTGTAAACGGACGGTTTCGTCGGTCGAGCGTGATCGTGTCACGGGTGGGGGCTGGCAAGGGTAGACTGCTATCGTCCCGTAGTTGTATTACGCGGCCGACCGTACGGCTAATACCGTTTCGGTTTTTGGGAATTTTTCGACGCGCACCGCGTAGTATTTATCGTTCGCGGTAACGATTAAACGATACGCGCCACGCGTAATACAATACGGCGTAATTTACCCCGCCCGAAAATCCTCGAATCGCCCGATTCCCGCGTTTGGTCGGTATATACCTCGGGACGTTTTAAAACCCGCACACGGTTCGGTGTCCGTTTCTCGTACCGATCGACGCCAATTTCGGTATATCCGGTCGCGGCTGGATACACCCGTCGTGTATCGCTCCGGAATTACCCGCCAATACGCCAATTCTTCATCGTTCGATGCGTGTATAAAATACGACTACGTGCGTCGAACGATCGGATTGATTGGCCGAAATAGAGGACGCGCACGCGCGCCCGTGAACCGGAAACGCCCGAAAATTCGGTA
>JAIPRN010002489.1:0-29919 GCA_025469175.1 Geopemphigus sp. TES_GeoC_2020 | reverse complement strand
TTAATTTCATACCGCGTCGTGGCAGCGTAATAATACGCGACGCCATTATATATACGCGCGCACGGACGTGTGTGTGTGTGTGTGTACACAATTCACCGAAGGAACCGTAGACGGAATATATTACGTTTAAGAAGATATACTATACACAGCGAGTATAGCCGTTTTCAAGAATCGTGTTTCCGACACCGGAATAAAAGTCGATCTCGTCCACTCGAGACTGCACGTATTATCCTATAAAACGACCGACAAATAAATAAATACCGCGTTATAATCTTTCGTTTCCGTTCGCTCGGGGACGTTCGTTTCTGTCGCGCGCGCCATAAAATCGTCGTTAGACGTCGTCCACGAAAACGGATTCGATCGACATTCGCGTTACGCCCGTGTTGCTCCGTCAACACAAAATCGTCCACCGAAATCCGTTCGTTCGAAACGATCGACTAATCCCGTCCAATTCGGTCACGTTCAACCGTCGAATTTTCGACAGACATCGTACACTACCCGTATCCTGTAGCGCGTATTTCGCACGTTTTCACCCAGAACGCTTCGCGTAAACTGTTCGACGAGTGAATTATATTCGGAAATACCCTCAAAAATTACGAATATATACTCGATATGGACGGACTCTGATATTTAACGTTCGGAGAATGACGGCGATATCGTGCACCTCTTCCATCCCCCATACGTAAAACCGAAAGGTTTATCGAACATTAAACATAAAGCGTCTTATACGCGTAATTCCAATAAATATTTATTTTTAAAGCGTTTGTGGGATGGAAATTATCAACTAGTTGTCCAATCACGTCGATATTGTCTTTTTCGTACCATTCGAATTGTTTGTGTTCGGAATAACGATAAAAAGTGTTTGTCATTCTTCAGTCGTTGATTCCTAGCATGTGGTAAAATAATCAACCAATAATCGTCTAGGTCATTAATCATAATATTCGTACGACTAAATCGTATACATTTACGACGGAAACAGAATGTAAGTGCCGAATAGCGTAGTGAAGTTACACACACACACACATTTCTCGGATCTAGAAAAAAACGCTATCTGGTGGCGTGTAACATAACGTGGATTTTATGATTGTAAAACCGAAATTGCACTTTTTACGTAATAAAATCGCGGGTGAGAGGAACGTGGGCGCAAACTATGGTTGTCTAATAATATCTATTATTGGCCCGACCTGGCCCACTCCAGGCGCCATTATGCTTACAATATACTACTACGCGTAACGTTTAAAGCGTTTTTAGGAAAATAGGAAACTCGCGGGGAATTTCAGAGCGTAATTGTAACAAAATACTTTACGTAACATTCGTTCGTATATGTTTTTCATAGTCATAACGACGGCGGCGGCGGAGATTATAGATAATTATTTGGCAAATACCGATTTTATGATCGCGTCGCGTGTTGTCGACAACAATGTACAACTAAAACCGCTTTGGCGTCCTGAAATTCGGAAAAATGGTTTTCGTACGAACATTGCGCTTATATTTGTACCTACGCTGGCGCGTTAAATTTCAGAATTTTCGTAATCATCAATTATTCGCGGGACGTCGTTCTGTTTATTAAAATTAATGAGAAAATCTCCAATTTGTTTCAGTAGTAAGGGCGGAAGATTATAATTCGCTTTGCGTTATAAGCCACGTTTCAGTCCGTCAGTTACATTACCGACAGTATATAAGACCACTTCGGACCGTTTTTAACGACAAGTACAATCCGGCAAAGGTTTTCCTTACGAAATTGGAAAACGTGAGAAAACCTCGTCAGCGGGATAAATTTTTCATTAATACTACAAACGAATATCAACCTATTGGGCATCCCGTCCGATCATCCTGCACCCGAACGCGTTAACTCTTGTGAGTAGAAAGAACGTTCCAAGTAGCGCGCCCATTTCTACCATGTGTCCGTAGGACTGAGCGCGACGCACCTACCGTGCGGACCCGTCCCATTTCTACGGTCAATCCGGCGCCGAGTTCGTTCGTCACTTGTTGGCCTCCCCAAGGAGGGGTTACACCTAGAAATGGTCGACGCCCGGATCTTTCCTTTCGCCCAGCCTGGTGGTCAGGTGGAAGATAGAGGATTAGCTGGTGCTATTTGGTTCTCTCAGGCTGCACCGGCCCCTTTTGCTTCGTCGCTCGGATGTTCGCATTATGGACACGCCGGGTCAGGCAACGGTGAGGAATACAGCGCGTTCCACACGCTCTTCCGCTGCGAGGCGATTGACCGTGAACGGAACGCCCTAGTCCGTCGGTTAGGAGGATTCAGCGATCCAAAATTCTAGTCGACCGTATGCTCCAGTTTCAAGTTTACTAGGACGCCGTCGTCCGATTCGCTGATCCGGTGATGATGGCGAAGGAAGTCGTCGAACGGTAGAGGTAGGCCCTTGGAGTGACAACTCCGTCGCGTCGTTGTGACTGCAGGAGGAAGTAGCGGCTAGGCTGCTAAATCGGGGAAGAAGAATCGTTTAATATTCTTTTTATTTTTCGTAAAGGGTGATGTAAATGGTACCATCTCGGGACGCTGTCCTGATTCCGCTCCACTCATGTGTTAGCTTAAGCTATCTAAAGGAAGATGTAAATGGCTGCTCCGTGGCAGGGGATTGTCCTGTCACCGGGCACTATTCACGTGACAGTTCTTAAGACGTGTAAATTTTTAAGAATTATTGTAAATTAGCTTCGATGAACAGGGGGGGGGGGTGACAAGGTAAACCAAAGTAGGGATAGCTCACATTGCTCGCCTTTCTCATTAAGGATGATCGTACTGTTAAACTCATTATATACATATTGGTTTTTAATAAACAATTGCGATTCACTGGTTCGAAGTACTGTCTTCAGGCATTCCGGGCCAATGGGGGTGTTGCAGATAACGTATTAAGAAGAAAGGCTGTACCGGCCTAACTAACTTAAATGAGTTCCAGCTCAGAACTTTGGGACGTTATATATGTTCCGTTAGTCGATTAAACGCTAAAAACACACGAAACTTATACCGATTGTTTAAATGAGATTACTTATTGTGTAGAGTTCACTGTAAGAAAAAGATACTCGTCGGCGATTTTAAAATCGTGTAAATGATTGTACAATGATTCGAAATTCGATACTAGAAATCGGCCCAAATGATTAAGTAACCGGTTCAGGCGATAAAAACGTGTATATATATATATATATATATATATATATATTTAACGTTGGAGACTTAAAATCTTAAAGTTATATCGTTGCATTTTCATTGAGATATAATATATCGTCTAATTGTATTTTTATTTTTAAGAATTACGAGAATGTAATAGGCGACAGCGAAAGATCGGGCGGAAAACGAATAACTATTTAGCGCGCGGAAAGAACGTCATTGATTTTTTTTCTATTTCGTATTTCTCGGTTAAGCCGATAAAATACAATTACAATTCGACGCGCCCATCCGCAGAGACGGGACGATTGATACGTTTACTGTCCGGATCCGTGTGGGCATTTACGTATTTGTATCGAATGCGCACCGTTGGACGAAAATAGGACGATTTGTGTGTAGTGGAGAATGGTTAGAAAACGCATGTCTCGCGAGTGACGATGCATTCGAAGAATATTTAAAATCGTATTCGTGCATGACTTGGGTACCAAGTCATAACAATCAGTTTTTGTTTGATAGGAAATTCGTTTTATTAGTTTTTAATATTGTAAAAAAAATATTACCACTTTAACTACGTAAATATCATTTTACAAAAGTCATTAAAATTGTCATAATTGTCGTCTACGTAAAATAATTAGACTTGTTTAATGGCGTTTCAATTAAACGTCAATAATCGGTTGTAGATATTTACCGAAAAAGCGGCACGCGATCCTCGGTAATTTGGTTATTATTATAATTCTATCGTCGACTAAGTAATTTTGTTTCCGTTTCACCAATTAGCATTTCAAAACGAAAGATTCTTTCAACGTACGTTGATACATTAAATAACGTATTTTCGTGGTGTGTAACCAAAAAATTTGATTCCATTCCAAGTTTTTAATATTTGCCAAAGAGATAATACGCCGTGTTAATTTTTTTGTTTGCTTTCGATCGCTGTATATAATATCTATAATATCGTTATATTTGGTTGTGAAAACGATACGAAGGAAAATTCGAAAAATGTTTAGAGGTAAATTTGTTCGTAACGTAAGAAAGGTTTTAAGCCGAAAGAGAATATATCGCATATAAATAGCAATATTTTGGGTAAGAGCGTTTATTTTCGTCGAAAAAAAGCGTAACACGTAAAATATTTACGAGCGTAATATTTTGAGGTATTCGGTTTTTTCCTCGGGCGTATAATAAATTCGACCGCTGGTTACAATATGCACGATACCCGGGCAAATTAACCGATCCGTTAAACGCGTTGTATAAAGTAAAACGTAAAACGGATTCAGTCGAAAGTTAATTGCATTTTGCCCCATAACCACAAAAGTTATACGCAAGTCGTACGCAATTTTAGTAAACTAATAGAATCGGTAAATCGTTCGGTCAGAAGATAATACAATTTTGAATTCCGCGCTCGTTAAATGTCAGCGGAGCCACACAATTGATTCGGGAACGGATTCACGGATAAACGCGTAACTACGCACTAATTGGCCGTACGGTTCCGTCGTCCCGAGTCAGTCTGAACGAATATAAATTACCGGCGGATTACCCGTACGCGTTCGCGCGTCGCACGTAAATTCGCGACGGCGGCATTTACGAAATGCGGGCGACCAACGTGCCTAGCGGCGATTATTTTACCCATCCGGCCGTAGCGTAGCGCACGTGTAGGCAGAGACCAAGACGTCGAATAGCGCTTGGGCGGGTACTACTATAAAAAATCGTACGGCGTACGGACGCGACCGAAAACACCGATTTGATAATGCGCGCGTTCGCTTTTGTCGGGCGTAATTCGAAACTTGCCGATTGTCGCCCGACGACGGAGAAACGTCGCGAAAAACCGCCGGCGGTTATTACAATACAACGACACTGTCGGATCATCGGTACGTCGACGGGATATTTTCGGCCCGTCCTTTTTTTTTAGATCTATTCGGGGCAAACGATTCTAACAACAACAATGACGACGAGACGACGACTATAATGTAGTGACGGTGCACAGACGGCCGAACTATAGAATTTATCGCGACAGCGATTAGAAAAACAAAATGAGAAAAAAAACTAAAAAAACCACGGGGGCAACCGGTCTTCCTCTTCCTCCCCACTATTTGTACACACAGACACACACACAAACGCACATACCTGTACACACAACAACATACACGCACGCACGCACACATACACGTAGACAACGCGTACACTCGGATACCCCCACGACGATCGATGTACCGCGGGGAGGGGGCCGTGTAGGTGTGCGAGAGTGTTGCGCGTGTGTACGTACGCGCGGCACCTGTTGCGGGCGGCTCCGGCGACGGGCCAATGGCGTGCCGGCCGGTCCGCGGCGGCGGGGGAGACGGTGTTCCGAGCGTTTGGTTTGCCAGTGGACCATAGTACAGACCGGTACCCAAGCGCGCATACTAGTAGTGCCTAACCATCGAGCCGGGCGGACGACGTTCGTGACGCACCATCGGTAGACCATATAGAGAATTTGCGCGCCCCGGTGACTACTGGTGTATGTGTGTGTGTGTGTGTGTGCGCGCTGACGCGTGTGTGGTGTGTGTCTGTGCGCGTGTCGCTTACGGCGGTGTTTGTGCTTCGATTGATTCGACGGTTTTTTTCGTCCTTCCGTTGATAATAATATTCTTCGCCGGACGCTTCTCAACCGTGCGCGTCGTCGCCCGAGCCTTTTAAACACTTGACCGGTTTTCGATCGTCCGAATCGAGCGTCGTTCCTATCGTTATTCGCGCGATAATTAATATCGTAATCAACACGTTCGCCGGTAAATAACAATCGATAATACCGTCGTCGAACCGATTTCGCGGCGACGCGTTCGTTCGCCGTAGCCACCAGCCGCGAGTGTACGCCGGCCGTCGTCCGCGGACTTCCACGGGGCCCCGGAAATACGCTTCGACACGGCTTTCGGTAAGTAAACGCGCGCGACACACGCCGCCTCTCCTCCACCCCCCCCCCCCCCGCTGGTCTTGGAATGGCGCACACGTCCGGGGAGACTTTAACGCCGACAGTTTTCGACCCGGTGCGCTTTGCCTGAGGCCCATCGCGGAAGGAACCCCTCGGGTCGGGTAACGGCGACGTTCCAATTCGACGTTCGATCGTCACTTACGCGAACCACATCGTAATTATTCGCGATTCGACGATAAAATATTATTTACTCTCGACCACGACCAGTTTCGCGTGCACGTGCTTTTCCACGGTTCGCCTTAAACGCCCGTTTCCTTTCCTCTCGTTTTCGTAAAATCCCACGGTCGTTCATTGTATTACCGGCGCCGCGTTAAGTACGTTAATCGTACACATATATATATATATGCGTGTTGGTGCATTTGTATGTCGGGACGTCGAGACGTTTCCATCAAATAGATTACGAATTTTAAAATACCCAAAATCGAATTAACGTTTTCTCATACGTTCGACGTTCATTTTAAGTGACCGACGAAAATGCTTTAATTAATTCCGATATCAACTGCTGGGAATCTGGCGACGTTCAAGATGAGTCGTACGTTGTTCGTCGGCGGTCGTCTTGCGCGTACGAACGCGCGACGCCGTTGACGAAATGCTTTTGGTTCCTTCGTCGACTTCGTTCCAAACGACCACGTTTCGGACGCGCTCGTATGTTCCGTTCGGTCCAAATACAATACGTAAAAAACGGCGGTATTTTTGCATCGTGTTGGTACGCGCGCACGCGCGTAATTACGCAGGTATTAACGTTGGTGTTTTTTTTTTCGTCAAAATCGGTTGTCCTCGTATATGCGCGCTATCGATAAAACAGACAAAAAAAATACCCGAAACAAAAAAAATAACACAAAACAAAACGCGGTATAGTGCGGGCGAATCCACAGGTCGGTGCCCAGCTCCGCCGGGCAGTGCGTTTTATTGTTGTCGTTTCCGCCGATTACCACCATTCTTCAATGCGCGTAGGTTAGATACTCGTAAACGCGTTTACCTGCAGTTACCATAGAGGCACACACACACACACACACACATAATGTATTGTTTCGCGTTACGTTTTCGCGAACTTTTCGGTGGGAACACAATAGATTACGCGCGTGACACGGACGAACGAAATCGTTTGATACCCTCATATACACGCGCGCACGTAGGCAAGAGGTTTTCACACTTCTTCCTCCTGTTGATCGCGCGCGCGTGTTGCGGGACAATACGTATTGTCGCGCGTTTTTCATTTTCGTGGAACGTCCGAAATAGATCGCGCGCGACCTGACCGAAAATTGACCAAAACATTTACGTACGTACCGGTTGCGCGAGAATAAACGTTTATCGTATTTATCGCTATTCGCCACGAACCTGTTTTCTGTAGGCGATTGTGTACAATCGACGAAATCACACGCGACGCGAAAATGTCCGAACGAAAACATTATTCGCCATAAATTCGTTTCGAAGTATTTAGTATTTTCGCTAAAAACTTCTTTTTGTTTAAAAACGCGGCCGCCGTAATTGTAATTTTACTCACGGCCGCGATCGCCACGTAGTATAGGCGGTTATAATAAAAGAAAAAGACGCGCGGTACCGACGAGTTGAATTTTATGGAAATTATCGTTTTTATACGATTCGATACAATTGTTCGGCATACATTGTGGGAATAGCGTAACGTGTAAAACGTAAATAGTCGAAGAAAAAGTTTCGAAAAATTTAACGTTTTTTTTTTTTTATAATTCGTCGATTATACGCTTCGGTTTCATCGCGAGTAGATCGATTCGAACGTACTGATCCCGACAAGTTGGGAACATGATTTCTTCACTCGATATACGGCACGTAGATACAGTTGCTGGGTCACATAGTTTGTACATGGACAGCCGTTGTTCGTTAACGACGTTTACAAGTACAGGTACGGGTGTGTTGTTTCGCGAGAAGGGGAAGGGAAACAAAACTCGCGGAAAACCGCGAAGGATCGATTAATTGGTAGCTAAGGAAAAAAACGGCGTGTACGCTGCGTCGAAGGAAATGAACTAGTAAAAAAAACCTCAAGAGAAAGCGGCAGATTGAATTTTCCTAGTGGAAACCCGTCCCAAATGGAAAAATCCAATTAATTACGTAACCATCGGTTGTTTTTCCGGTCGTTCGTAATACCGCCGCGGAGGTAGATATGTTTCCTCGTTCGTATCCGTGCGCCTACATTTTATTTATATATATTCAAATATACGTAATTCGCGCCCGTATCGACGTCGTATCCGTGGTAAATAACGAAACCGGCTCTCCGATACCGTCGTTGTCACCGGTAAATACCTGGTTTATACCGAGCTATAATCGTGCGTGTGTGTATATATATGTATATATGTATATGCGCGCGTGTACGCGGGGGTATTTTTCCCTTCCGTTTTTTATCGTACCGCCGAACAGCCCGCAGACACGTCGCCGTCACAATAGACGTTAATTGTCTGTGACGCGTTTCTGCCACGTCGGATGTCACACACGGGGTGCAATACATCTTCACGAGTAATATTTATATATATATATGTGTGTGTGTGTGTTTAAGTACACTCTAGTTGTTATATCGAAATAAGGGTTAAATGTGTCCGTATTGCGCGCGCGTTATAATTGTGTCGCAGGGAAGGTGATCGCCATTTTGTGTGGTTTTTTGTTGTTTTACGCTTCTACTTTCGTTTAAATAAAACAACGAAACGTCGACGCACGAAATTTATTATAATATATATGTATATAACGCGCGCATGTGTGTGTGTGTGTGTGTGTGTGTGTGTGTGTGTGTGTGTGTGTGTGTGTGTGTGTGTGTGTGTATGTGTGTGAGTGTACGCGCAGATGGGTAGCACGGATGGTAGTTGACGACTGTTGTGGTAACTGTTCCGTTTTCGTGTTACGTTCGCGATAAAAATAGTAAAATTGTACCGACGAGGCATGATTGTATTATGTTATAACACTATCCGCGCGTGCGATGCGTAAGCTCGGTGCCGACGCGAAGAATTTTTATCTCGCGAAATATCCGCCGACCTGTCCCCGTCAATTACGCGGATGTTGCGACATTGGCTAGTTGAACACGAAGAAAAACTCGACCGAAAATATTTTTGGATAGCCGGTATGTTTCGCCAACGCCGAAACGGAAAACCTATCGAATTAACGTACGGTCTGTTTAATGTCGCGTATGTTTAGATGTGAAAAACGACGCGTTTCGAAACGTTTAATGTTAATTACCCAAAACGTAATTTGTTATTGTTATATAAAAACGTGACATAACAATTTTTTTTATTCGGCTCCAAACGTCCCGAGATTCGTCGTATTAATAGTTTTCGCGCCCACCTTCGTCCGATAATTGACATTTTATTTCGCGTACTTTCTGTGTACGAGCGTTCACATTTAATTTCAGTTTATTCACAGGCAATCAAAAATACGAAAAATACATTTCGTTTGTTCCATGCCGAAATTACAAGAATATTTACGTTAATATTTCACATAATATTCAAATATTATGAGCCTAAATTTTACGTTTTTATAATTCTAAACAGCTTAGGTTATTTCTTTTCGAGGAAAATTTCGTAAAATTGTGCGTGCACGTGTTAATGAGTCACAAGAATTTACGAATAAAAAACAAAACATAATAATAATAAAATCGTCCTCACAATATCGTATCGTACATTTTAGTAAAATTATCGACTGGATCACCTTACGTAATTTTCTACCTATCCACATCGGAATTGGTATATTGGTTTACTTGGACGATTCGAGAACAAATTACTATTATTTCGACAACAAAGAAAACATTTTGGTGGCGATGAAGCGTAATATTATTTCGTGTGATAAATTTAACGTTTCAAAAAAAAAATAAAAAAATAATCTCGAAATGGGATTTGTCCGTCGCTCGGAGAAATTGTTTGTTATTGGCTCGACTAGAAAGTATTAATTTTTTATAACTCAACAGTGGCGAACTGTGTTGTTTACTACCGAAAAGCCGTATCGTATCGTTTGTATTGCGAATTAAAGCCGCGATAGTTATTATAAATTAATATTCGAAACGTGATTTTATGCAACTACCGACTGTCGACCTACGACGTATCTCGTTTTATATTTACGGAATAACAAGATAATCAGGAAGTATTCCATAAAAATAAAAAAAAATCCCAAAAATGGGGGTAAGGGAGGGGGAATCGGTATAATATACTGTGTAAGGTAAAACGAAATGAGAGCACGAAGGATACGCGTTTTTTTTTTGTTATAGCTCAATTAAGTAATTTGAGCTTCTAGCGTCCTTAAAAAGAACACAAATACAATTTGCAAATCTATAGAATATCACAAGGTTCAATTTGTTCGTAATTCTTCGACAATGGACGTAGTTCTGTCGCGTATATTTTTTACGTATATTACACGTTTTACGATACTTCAATTCGTAACGAACATAATAAATATATCGCTACGTATTATTAATATAAGCTTATCGATAACACTAGGTAACGGACGGTATATTATAATTAAAAACACCAGTGTTTTTTTTTCATTATTCTAGTCATCGTTAAGGACGCAATTTACGTAAATTCGATATCCGTATGTCAAGAGTTTGATGGAAATCGGAAACGATATTTAATAATAATAACAAAACACCGGTGCACTTTGTCACGCTACAAATACAGTACGTCTCATGAGCTGAATAACGTACAAACCGATTTTCGCAACGACCGTAATTCGTTTTTAAAATACGATTGGCGTCCGACGCCGAGAGTCGGAGTAATAAACACTATAACAACGAACGTCCGCAATACAAACACGAAATTTTACCTCGAACCAATATATAATTAAACTTACACGAACCTAACGTTTATTTTATACGCGGATTGTTGTCGGTTTTTCGCTCGAAATGAATCGTTCCGCCGATCGTCGTAAATCGTGATCGTTAAATTTCGGATTGTATTTGTGAGATCTAAGTAAAAATAAATAGTTGTACGGGCCAGTTAATATAGTGTAACTCCTATAAACACGAGTCGAAATACGTTCGCGGACTCGACGGTGTATTATAATTATAGTGTTTACCTCGAATATGTTCGTTATTTTCAAATAAAACTCGACGGTCATATGTGTGTGTGTGTGTGTATATATATAAACGGGCGAGATTGATTTTATAGTCAGCTAGACGCGAGTGTGTTAGTCCGCGGAAATGAATTTCAAAAATATTTACCCACGTAGATGGATATTACGCCTTGTTGAGGAATACGGAATTAGAACAATACAATATCGTGTTTGGCTCGTGCAAAAAATAACAATCGAATTACCCGTACGGTCGGTTTGGTCGTTTTTTATTTAGTAATAATTTTGCCTTCTACGATACAATAATTCGACCGCGGTACTTTCGTGCCGACATTAAGCGTCCATTTTCTAAATAATTATTTAACTACGCCTAGGTGGGTACGGATTCGCGGTTTACGTCCGTATTTCCTGTCGCCGTACAATTAGTCCAGAATTCGTCGATCGCTATACCGTCCGTTCGTTATTTTCAATCGGTTATCTAAGCGCGTGGCACGTTCGCCGCGGAACTTGGACGCGAACGGCTTTCGTTTCGCCGCAACGTCGTACATCCGAAGTACGCGAGATTTGCGGATACGTCCGATACGTTCACGCGACTTATAATAGCGTTCCGCACGGCGGTACTATCGAAAACGAACCAACGTGCCGGGCGCGAATCAGATTCACGAACACGAGGAACCGAAGAAACGCCGTTCCGACTGGCTTTGAAAACTTTGGACAAAGGTCCGTGGTGGTGGTGGTGGTGGCGGCGGCAATGGGGAGCGACGTAACGAAAAACGCGTCGCGATCTACAGCTCGCACGACAATAGTAATAATATACGCGTCACGTGTGTACATTTTGCACCGTCGCCGAGCCGTGCTTACGTACGGTGTGTGGTGTACCATTACGCCGCGTTTGACATAAACGGCGGCAAACCGTTCGTGTAATAATACGAGTTCGTATTTATGCGCACGGCGACTCGGTACGTGTGGATCTGTACGCGCACATAAATAATATTATACCGAGTCGAGTTGAAGAGTTATATTATTATTATTACGGTCACGGAGCCGTGGACACGCGCTAAGTCAACAGCGGTACCGCAGCGGCGGCAGCGGCGGCACTCAATACCGCGCGAAGTCGGCCGTTACCTATCCCCGTTGTGTACGCGTCGGTCTCAATCGACTATAAAATACGTACCGGTGTAGTGGACCGACGATAATCGTTCGCGCGTCGTCGAAATTTTCGGTGCCGATTTTAACGTCGTTTTTTTCGGTTTTTCAAACCGCCCGTCATAATAACGTACGATATTATCGACCGCGTGTGTATTGCCTTCCCCCCCAAACGTGCGCGCGCGCGCACACACACACACACACACACACACATGGACAGCGCCTTTCGCCGACGTTCTCTACGACGACGATTTATCGTCCCCGCAATATCGTATACGACTGCGATGCGCGTGCACGCGTTACATTGTTTTTTTTCCATATATATATATATTTATGTGTGTATATGTGTATGTGTGTGTGTGCGCGTATAATACGGCGCGCGGTCGGTTCATCCGAGTGTACACTCGCGAAAGCAATGATTTATTTCACGTCGTCGTCCTTCTCTTAATTTTTTTTCCCGTCGTAGAAAAACGCAAATATTATTCCGATTTCATGATTGATAAAGCGGTTAAAACAGAAAAAACGAGGTTAAATTTCTATTCTTCTGTCCAAGCGAACGCATAATACCGTACAACGCGTCAACGCCGCGACCGGTGGTCGTCGTCGGTCACATTGGCCGCTCGTTATTATTATTATTATTATTATTATTATTCCGTGCCGCGCGTACGGCGCGTCGCGAAACGAACAATTGTCCGCGTAAACGGCGACGTTCATTCGTCGAAAGCCCACGGCACCGCGCTTGTGTACCGCGAGTACATCTATACAATTATCGTGTAGCTCGTCCGTTCGCGTTCGTATATACCGCAACCACGGGGATTACGGGCCGGCCAAATAGTCGCGGGTATCGGCTGTTCCGGAATAACTAGAGGCTACGGACCCCACGGTCCGTTCTACTCCTCTCCGCCCCGTCCACCCGGACGTATTATTACGTTACCGGCCGACACCGTTTCATACGCACCTGTTGAACGCGTCGCGTTCGCGCGGCACAAACACCACCGCCCCCGCCGCCGCACCGAAACGGTTAAGCGCGTGTCCCGCGATATTTATAACCGGTTAAACGCATTCCGAGACGATAAATCTCTAACCCTACGCGCTCGACGCGAAACGATGCCCGTTTCCGTAACGGAATTCGCGACGAATTCGCCATTTGCCCCGCACGTATTTTACGGATCGTATCGTAACCGTCGTAGTCGTTACCGAACTCGTACACGAAACGACGCGCGGTGTTTTCATTGACGATTGTGTTTGTACAAACGGCACGGACTTGAAACAAATAAAAAAAAAAAAACCCAATAAAATCGCGAGCCGCCGCGTCGTTGGCTAGTACGAAACATCGACGGCCCTTTAATATTCGAGATGTTTTACGAAAATTGGTCCCGAAACGGATGACGGATAAAATTATCGAAATTATCGAACGTTCCCGTTACGAAAAACTACGTAACGAGTCGACGCATAATTGCGCGAAAATTAACGTTCTCCGTCGTCATCAAACGAAATAGCGACGTGTTAACGGTTGCAGCACGACGGTCGTTTCAATTAAGCCGTTTACTTTTTATTCGAGCGTAGACGGTTGTTCAAACGTACTATTCGCGTTAGCAACGCGTCATTCAGGGTATGTGGCTATGTTGTCTTACGAACGTTCGCCGTATAGTTTTTCAAACGTTCTTCGACGGTGAAAAATTAGTCGCTTCGGCTTTCGGACGTCTGCCGTCGAGCGACGGGTGGATTACATTTCGCGTAAGAACGCGCACGGGACGATTTATAAACGGTTCGCCGGTCGTTTCGAACCGAATCGCGCTTCTAAACACAGAAACTCGTACGGGAACGGTCAGCCAACGTTGTTATCGTTATTCGTTCGTAAGTTCGTTTTCGCGTATCTCCGGCCGATCGGCCCGTGTCATTGCCGTCCCCCCCGTTGTAGTCGTCTCCTACTCTCTTCCGTAATACCGTCGAACATTTTGTCAACGCGGAGTTTTATATGGCGCGGGCTCCGTCGCTCGTGCGCCGGACACACGAACGCTACGTCCGCCGCCGGCCCGTGTACGTATTACGCGTTTTCGTTCGTGCAATATCGTTACGACCGGTCCAGATTAAACACTAGCGCGATTTACTGCGAGGCACGTGAACGAAATGCGAAACGAGCGCGCGTGATTTCGTGTGCGCAACGTGTACTCACTCGGCTTCTCTCCCCCTCCCCCGCGTTCCGTTCGTGCTCAACAGATACGCGACCACGAAAACGCCGCCGGCGTCTCTTTCCCCGCCGGGAGGAAACGATAACGACGTCGGCATTCGGGTCGAATTCGCGTAAAACGATTCGGCCCACGATCAGGCCAATAATATCGTGCACGGTATTGTCCACTGTGGTTCTTGATCGGCGCGTGTGTTTCGCGTGATTGAGCGCTTTGGCCGAATAAAATACGCGCGGTACGCCGACGACGAAAGAATTGTACTCGTCGCGGTCGCGGACGTACCGTGGTTGTCCACCGTTGGTGAATCGCGTACACCGGAGGACTGACGACGGGCGGACGTCCCGTAGGATTCGGATCGTGAAAACGTTGAGCGTAAGACGTTCCAAAGAAACGCTTGAATGGATTTTTCGCGCCGAGATCGTTTTTATTGAGAGATACCCACGAACTGATTGTCACCGCAGTCTGCGCGTTCGTGCAATGACACACGTGAGCATAACGGGTCCGGATCCGTGTAGCTTCACGGGAATTTTTTTCTTATTCTGTTTTTTTCCTTATTTTTTCATTTTTTTCCTCTTCTTTTTGTTCTCATTCCTTCATGTTGGTTTCGTGTTATCAAACACACACACATACACATACACTCACACTCACACACACATACGAGATGACCCGGTACATTGGAAGAATATCAAGCCACGATTCTGACCAGACCCGCGTGATCGAGATTTATATACACATATACGTGCACGCAGAGAGATGACACCCCACAGCGGTTGACCGCTAGCGTCATCACGAGCTTCAATTTTCACACTTTTCCGTTCCTTTCGCACAACGTACTTGTCCGCACGACTCGAGATATTTACATAAACGCGGTCGTTAAAATAATATAACGTATATAAAAAAAAATATACATATATAGCCCATGCCGGTACAAAAATAAAAATAATAATCGTTTAAATCGTGTTATCGATCATTTCTGTTGCCTTCGTGCGATTTTAAAACGGAAAAATTAATTAACCGAACGGAAAACCAGTGGATTTAAAAATATACGCTTACGTAATATTTGTACATTACTATTATTATTTTTATTATTATTATTATTATATAAACACTATTGCGCGTTGACTTGTTGACGGGAAGAACAAATACGAGCGCGTCGAATTGTCAACGGATACGCCCGCGATGACGTAGGCCCATGTGGATAGTGATAACTATTGACCGATTGCGTGTGATGACGGTGACAAATGGAAAATATTCGACTTCCTTCGGGTTCCAAACAAACTTTGAGCGCCAAATTCGCCGTCGGCGTGTCAGATCGACGCGGTCATTAAACGACGAATTCGAATTAGTGATGGGAGTGGGGACACCAGACACGGTCGGATCACGAAACAAAAACGTTATCCGACCAATAACCCGATAAAATCGTTTTCAATTTGCGTACGCCGAATCGTTCGTCTTAATCTCGTAAAGGATACGCGCGCGTCGTCTAATGGCGCAGGAATAGTCTAATCGCGAAAATCATTTTGCTATTTTGGGCAATAAATATTCGGCCGGACGCGCGCGAATTCGCTGGTTAATGACCATCAGCGGGTAATCGCGTCACTTCTAATCCAACGTAATCCGTTATTATATTTGCAGGCGAGGTGAATGACATCGTGGACAGTGTTATGATTGGAATGGAACTCGGCTTGGGGCATCATGGGGGCTCTTTACACCCTCACAACATGCCGCAACATCAGATGCACGCGCAAGGACTCATGCATCAGTCGCAACAGCAGATGCACCTCGACGACGGTAAAGATAAAAGTAAGACGGACCAAAACTCACAAGAGTCGAATATTTTGATTTTTGATCTGTCTGCTAATCACGTATTATTATTATTATTGTTGTTGTTATTATTCTCGAGCTCGTGATATCGTGTATCGAAAGGGGCATTCATTAGTCGCGGATCCTATTGCTACGCACGCTCCGAGTTAAATCGAAACAAAAAACAGGTCGTTCGGACTCGCTCGGTTCTTGATTTAAAAAAAAAAAAAAATAATAATAATAATTTCGACTTAAAACCCCTTTGTCGTTCGTTCGAACGTCGGACGCGACGAGACGGATAATCGACGGTACGGTTGGCCAAACGTCGAAAGAAATTTCGCGTCTTTATGGGAGTAAAAAGCGTATGAACTTTACGTGGTAACGGCGAAACGACGGACGCCCGAGTGGGTTCGGATTGACGACGACGGGACCCTACCGTATAAAACGCGTTTAGTTATTATTCGAATACGCCAAACAACGGTCTAAACGGCGGTGACGTCCGTAAACGGTCTCGTCAACAATACGCGTAAAGCGGCGATCGGGATCCGCGACCGCGCGATTATCCAACCGGTTCGTACAAAACGTATCGAGAATTCTCGTTATAATTTTTGTTTTTTGTTTTTGGTCGTCTTTCAGTGGGCTCGGGAAACATCAGTAGCAGCAGCAGCGTCAACGGATTTTCTCAAGAAGGTAAGTCACTCGTCATATTCGAAACACTTAATAATAATAATATCGACAATGACGACGACGCGACGTCGGAAATAGCGAACGTATTATACACGTACGCGTGTTTATTGGTCAGATACTATCGTTCCCGTTCGTCCCGACGCGACGATCGGTTCGTCGGAGTGACTGACGCCGCAACGGACGGGCCGGTCGGTATTGTCGCGCGAACGATCCGATCGAAACCGCCGGGACCGGGCGGTCGACGGCCACTGCGGAATACACAGGCCGACCACCGACCACGGCCCGGTGTAAGCGCGTAGAAAAGGCACGCGCGAACCGCAACGTGAAAAGTATCGCGTGTGCGGGGGGGACCCGTGTACCACCGCGGGTACTCCGTGGGTAACGACGTATTGTATTGTACGCCGTATGAAACGGCGACCGCCGCGATAAATATTGTCGTCGCCGCGTGCACGCGTTATGATACACACCGCCCGGAATAGTGCACGTATACGTCCGTCGTACCGTACAAAATCGCGTAATGGAAATACCGTGTACGCGTTTACCATGTGTGTGTGTGTGTGTGTGTGTGTGTTTGTTTGTGTGTATGTGTGCGTGTACGTGCATGTGACGGACGAGACGTTCGACCCGCCCGATCAATTCCGGAATAACGTACGAGTAACAGGTGTCTAACTCTTCCCGCGTCTTATTATCTAACCTACCGACGATGTACGCCCGAGATTTATCTGTGCCGGGTCGCGTACAGCTTTTAATCGCGCCCCCGCCCCATCGTTTCGGAACGTTCGTTCCGAAGGAAACGTAAAGCGTACACTTTCAATCGCAAACGGATCTCATTCCTGTTCGCCAACGAGACCGGCGCGTTGTCCCGGACAATGTGTACAACGCTTTTATGAGATTCAACGCTAACTCGTCGATCGTGTCGTTTTACGTCCGTGTTTTCTACGCGCGCGCGGTCCAATTAAAGGAATAGTTTTACCGACGCAACGGTTTACTACCGAGCCCATTTCGCGTTTCCTCTTCGGAAATCGACGTTCGTGATTAAGCGGGCGCGCGCGTCTTCCGATAGTCGCGTTAAATCGGTAAACAGTCGTAAATGTACGCGCGCGTAGCGAACGTTAAAGTCGTTTAACGACGCGCGCGCAAAAAAAAAGTAATAACGAATAAAACGCGTACGCAAAACGAACGCGCCAATATATAAATAATCCGTTACATTTTTTATACAAGCCCGTACGCGTTATACGCGAATTTTATTTTAACGAGACGTTCCTCTACGGACACGAAAAGCCACCGGCATAATCGTACGCGACAGTGTCGAGTTCGTTTCGTCAATCGGCCCTCCGGTAACGAGTACGGCGCAGGTAGACGACGACCAGGTGGGCCGCGGATAAACCTTCGGAAATACTCGCTAACGGTAATCGGTCTCGGGCGGCACCGTTTTGCGTTGTAGACGTGTAATGTTGCGTCGATTAAGAGGCGGCGACGACGATTACGAAGCTCGCGAACGAAATGCGATTCCCCTCCCCCCCACCGAGCGCGCGGTCACCGTCCGTCGCGTTCGTTTCGCGGACTTCCGCGGGCGTGTATAGATAAACGGACAAGTTCGTTTTCCGGGATGCGAAACGCGTGCGCCGCTACGAGGATCGCGCGTCGAGAGTCGGATGGGCCCGGGAAAAGAGAAACGCGGTCGCGTTGAACAAATAAAAATAATAAAACGACCGTAGATGTATAAATATCCACCGGCGTCGTAAGTGACCTCGTAAACTCGACGGAGATATTAAAATAAAGTACTACACACACATACACGCCTAAAGGATATTATTATTTCGTTCTGTACGCGCGCGTCTCTTATAACTGTATATATCTTTCCGAAAGAAAGTGACTTTTACGGTCCCGAATTCGTCCAGTGTTCCGGTTTTCTTTTTTTTACAAACTAAGACCGTAGCGGTCTGTTTGAACGGCCATAATTTCTAGGGCTCGGATGGTGGTGATGGTGTTACGTTTGTCGCGTTTTTTTCTACCGCTCCAATTCGTTGGCAAGTACGTTCGAAGATCATTTCGCGCGAATACGAATGGAAATCTGAAAAAAAAAAACCAAAACCCGTTAAGCCCGCGACTTTTTCCGATTTTCGATATTTTTTCCATTTGTATAGCGATTTCGTCGATTGTCTGTCGTTTAACGTTTTCAACACTTAGCGCAAAATTCGAAATATCCATAAACGACGGTCTATAAATTCGTGTAAACAACTACAATACTTTTACAGGAGTACACGATGTACTCCCGATTCGTCTGACTAGTTTTAGATTTTCTAGTCGATAACACGCTAAGACTGCCCGAACATTATGCGAAATATCGTTTGTTTTGTTTTGTTTCGGCGTAATTTTCTTTTTTTTTCCATAAGTTTGACTAAGGGATTACGTACGTTATCCCTTAAAAATGCCAGTCCACATACACACTTCCGTCAAACAACGTTTTAAGAGCGCGAAAATTGTACTTCTAAGACGATTTCGAACTTCAAACGTCGTCGAATATGTCGAAGTTATTCCGCGCTACCGGGGCCCCTTATATTCAACCGAATGGAGTTTTCTTCAATCTGACATTAACAACCGTACTCGGTGTTATTTATCGATATAACTCACGTAAACGCATTCCGCCGTGCACAATAAACGCTATGCCAACAACCGTTTTCGGAAGAACGACATTTTCGAAGGTACGCGGAGCCTGCGAAACGCGAGTTCACGCCGAAAGTCTAACGAACACGTAAGGAAGCAGTAATACGAGCCAGCGAGTCTTCTTCAATCACCTCCTCCCCCCGCCCACCAACCACTCACCTCGATCGTCTCTGGCTACGACTAAGTTGTCGCGTACGGTCGAGCAGCTAGTACACCTACACGGTGCACGGGTACACGCGCCACCGAGGAATTCGCTCGCGACGCCGTAGGTCAGGACCGCGCACCGGTGGCTTATTGGTCCGTACGATACACAAGACAGATACATTAATCGAACACAAACACACGCGCGTGTACCTATACAGTAATAATAAGTAGCGTTATTATTACAATTATTATTATTATTATTATTATTATGCGAGCGCGTAGATACGCCACGGTATAGATGCTGCTGGTGCACGGTAGTAGTTCCAGTTACGAAATTAGCATAGGAAGGCTAAAGTTTAGCGGTGGACGTGCGGGTGATTGGGGGGTAGACCGTTGGTAAATTATTCATGAGTTCGTGCTCGGGCGATTCGCCGGCGCTCATTGAGGGCCGTCCGGATTGATTAAACAGCGAATAGAGGAGAGTGAGATAGGTACTTAATGGGACAGAGACGGAGTGTGCGTGAACGTACGAGAGTGAGAGAGAGAGAGAGAGAGAGAGAGAGAGAAAGAGAGAGAAAGAGTGAGAAGGATTAAGTGGAAAGAAAAAGAAAAAACTCCACGTTTAAATATTCATCATCACGACCGGACACACACACTAGAGTATTAGCGTGGACCAGTTATTAAATCCGGATCGTCGCGTACGCGTAGTATTGTTTTACCGTGTCACCGGCGACGACCACGGGGCTTTGCTGCTCGACTGCTCAACAAGCACTTACGAATATATATATATATATATATATATATGTGTATAAATACTCCGAACACCACCGTTCGCGCCTGCATACCGCGTGCACGTATAACAATTAGTTGTCGGGCAAATCGTGGACGACGACGAGCTTTGCTTAAAACGGAAACGGTTCGACGAGCAATTCGACTCAGCCGAAACTTTGGGGGAATGGCGGTTGGAGGATGGGGGATCGTATATCGCGTTTGTAGAACCGTGATTTTTGCGTACATATTCGACCGGCTACGGAGGAGTTGATCCCTATTTTACGGACGACCCTTTTATTCACCGGTTTTTGGTTTTTCTCGTACGTGAAATATTCGGTCCGAATTTAGCGTACGAAACCCGACCAATTTCGACTTTTACCTATCCCACGCGTTAAAGGTCGTTACATTTTTCAAATTGGTTCGCCGATACGTAATTAATGACGAACATTTACGTTATTCACGTTTCAAACAATTTTCTTTCGATCATTTTACCCGTTACTTAAGTTATTAGTTTAAAATTTTTTTTAAAAATAGTCCAGATACCCAAAAAAAAAAAAAAAATTTATATATATAAAATAGACGAGGTTTGTCTTGCTGCGCAACCCCCCCCCCACCAAACCGAAATTTGAATGTCGATTAATAGCCGCTGTTTCCTTCATATTCCGTTCGATAAGTGGAATTACTCTCTCTCTCCCAAAATACACTTTACACTTTTCCGGTGAATTTTCAATGATTTAAACCGAAAAAATTCGGAAATAGTCATTTTGGATTATAACAAACGAAACTCGGTTCAATGGAAATTGTATGGACAATTTTGCGGGAGGGAAAGTGATTGGAAATTTGTCGGTAGTTTTTTCACACGCCTATAAAATTATCAAGAAAATCCGGAAACCGTGTCGAGTAAAGTACCGATTAGATATGTCGTCGGAAAATGGCGTCACGTGTAAAGACCGGAGCGTTCGTATGTTCCAAAAAGTGTTTACACATTAAAAACTGCACATGCACACACACACACACACACACACACACACACACATACACACATCATTCGTTTTGTACAGAATCTACGATATAGATAAATTTTCGTAGGTCAGAATGGAGAACTTCCCCCCCTCCCGCGTCAAATATTATAGTTGCTTCTAAGATGCTAACGGATTCGCGCCTGTGTCTACGATATTTGTATACTACGCATACAAAATCGACGAGTTCTCTCTCCCCCTCCACCAATACAACCATCAACACTCAGAATGGTCGACCAAAGCGGATTTCGCGTAAGTTATCCATAAACGAAAATTGGGAAATCTCTAAACCTAACCTGCGTTATATTCACGCGATACGCATAAAACGTGGTGGTGGTCGTCGTCACCAAGGTGTGGGAAACACGACCGATCACGAAAATTAAATTCAAAAAACAGTCTTCGCGCCAAACCGAAAAAAAAATAACCGTCGAACGCCGTAATTATTTTTAACGGACGTTTTTTTCCAACCGTTCTCGTTCGTACGTTATACGCGTACGAAGAAGCGTGCTTCCTTAAGAACAATGGACACAAAGATAATGAAAATAGTGTGTATTTTTTTCCCTCGTCGTATATACGTACACAGTAGTCCGTATTATTATCATTATATTATACCGTGTACGTATTACATAAACAGTGGTGGGTGTATTTCGCGTCCGTTGACGGCGGTTAAAAGTGTATGAGTGTGTGTGAGTGAGTGAGTGAATAGCCAGCGAGCAAGAGAGAAAGAGAGAGAGAGAGAGTGAGAGAGAGTGAAAGAGAGAGAGGGGGAGCGAGAGAGGCGCATCTGTCCCCCGCAACGGTTTCACCACATGTTGTGTGTACCCCCGCCCCCGCCCACGATCGCCCGTCCCGTGTAAACGCACTTGTTACACGGCCTTGTCATTAACGTTGATTGCGTTTTAAATTGTTCGATTGTGTCAAACACCCCCGAAATCTTCTACATAATATTATTATTTGTAACGGACAATCGACGAGAAACGTGTTTTTTATTATTATTATTATCGTTATTATTATTTAACCGTTTTCTCGGAGACGTTACGTCTAACGTATACACGGAACGTTAAGGATATTAAAACGTACAATTTCCCGTCCTGCCACGCGTGTGTATTCCAAGCATTACGATAAGTACTGACGGACACGGAATACTCGCCCCTGCCCCGATGAACGAATTATAGGCAAATTAATACGCGCGCGAATAGAAACGGGATCGAATAAACGGCCGTTGACGACGACGACGGTCACGATTCCGGTTAGATAATTCGATGGATACGGCGCGAAAAAGAAACGACATTTGTTATTCTAGTTCAACAGTAGCGCCCGTGTGGTCGAGAGGATCGTTGCCGAGATATATATATATATATATATATGTATATGTTTCATAACGCGAAGACAAATATTTCTCGGCGGGAAAAAACGTATTTATACGCGTGTGGCGAAATGTTCGGAGATATTCGTTTCCGAACCCGGTGTACGTATTGCCGGTCGTTTGGTCCGCCGTAAATCGGAACGATATGGGAAAAAGCGTGCCAATCTTACGACTTTTGAGCCCCAGTGGACGGACCGTAGAGGTTCTCTTACGGTCGGATACGACGCCAAATCGCGTCTCGTTCTCCTGGACGATAAAACCGCCGCGTCTTTACGACGTACTTCAGCAAACCGGACTCATATATTGTCCGTCGATTACCGCGGCGATTTCGTGGGTTCGCGGCCGGTTATCGGTTGTACAACACGCGCGTATCTCCTGTACACACCGCGATCATGTTTGCACGAAAAATTTTAAACCATCACGACCGTCCGTAACCCGAGGAGGTAATACGCGTGTTATAATCGGCTAGGCGTACTGACCGAAGGTCGGGAAGGCGGCGGCGGCGGCGGCGAGTTTACGATATACGAATAGATCGCACCGGGTTAGGTGGTAATAGTCGTTTCGACGAAAAACACTGTCGGCTGTTTTTTAAAAACGAATTAAAATTTTTTATCATTCGTCGTATTCAACGGACGTTCTTTTTGTTACGCATTGGTATCTGTTGGTTTCATTATGCGTATGCTTTGCCGAGTATCTCTACACGACGACGACGGTATGATATACAAACGACCTTGGTCTGACCAAATACAAACAAAAAAAACCGTATATTTTTCGTTTTTACGCTTCTGTCTACACACATACACTCATGCGTGCGCGTGCGGGTGTACGCGCTTAATAATGAAAATTACGAAAACGTAATCCGTCGGTAGGGAAAAAACGTCGATTTTCGCGCAATACAATTTCGTAGGAAATACGCGGTCGGAATTTATTTTGCACGTGCACGTTCTAACGCCAACGGTTTTAAAAAAAAAATATAAATCGCGTTTTACAATACAGAAAACGGCGTTACGTCGGCTCGTAATATACGTTTAACTAGGTATCGATTTTATATACATCAGCAATACGCTTCCGGGGCTGGCGGACAATTATTATTGTTCGAAACGTACGAAATGTCTCGCGGCAAGTCGTCGGTAGTTACGCAACGACCAACCACTCGACACACACGCGCGTATATATTTGTACGCCGATCGCCTATTTTTAGACTAATTCACTTCCGTAATACCGTCCATTTACGATCGGTCACGGTCTTACGGCGACGCGATCGTTTTCCGCAAGCGGAGAATCGTCCGTGTTCTCTTATATTTAGGTACCGTGAGCGTATTACTTTTGTATATATATAAACGTATATTCTCCGATTCGCTAAAACACACGTAACGTATACACGCGAGCGCTTACATAGTTCGTCGGCGGATTAAGGGTTTGATGCGCCGTATATAGACGTACGTTTTGCATGATTATCTCGAACACATACACACACACGCGTGTATTCCGACAATGGTACATAATACACGCGCACGTTTATGTATATATATATATATTATGAGAAGTAAAAAATAAAAAAATCCCCGAGAATAATAACACAAAGACCGATTTGTTGTTTTATTTTTTTCGTTCTCTTTTATCGCGCTTTGCCGCTGCTGTATCACGGCTACACGTACATATTACATATATATATATATATACTTAGGACGTACTATTTTGAATAGGTGTCGGAGACGAAAAAAGGCACAATGGCGTTAAATCTCCGCGTGCGTACATTCGTATATATATATGTGTGTGTGTATGCATTAAAAAATATACGTAACTATGCGTTACCGCGGGTACCGATAGCAGTGATTTTTCGCTCCGTAATGTGCATGTCGAAGCGGCGCGCGGTGTCGGCGCTTTCGTAACGCGACTATTTTATACCACCCGACATTCTACCGATAATTTTTCGGCACACCGACACGGCGAAAAACGCCGGCACCGCGCGCTATTACGACTACTGTCGCGTTGTTTATGTAACCGAAGGAAAATAGTGTACGATATGCTCGGGGTTAACGGGCGGCGCACGTCGTGTATATATATATAAATAAATAATTAAATATATATATATATATATATATACAGGTGGGTGAAATGAACGGCACTCCGCTGAAACGTAAGACTCGGCCCGGGGTCGGTCCACGACGAATCGGCGATTGTGCGTCGGAGGAGGAAACGCGAGTTTTCTTCGAAAAGAAATTTATAATTCGTTCACCCGCGTCCCGGTCGGGCCGCCGCGAAAACGCCGCCGTACGTTCTATTTACGTTACGCGATTCGTTCGCGTTGTATAATTGCTGGCGTAATTTGCCGCTCGGGTTGCGGGATGACTGTTAAAAACCAATCGATTCGTACGGTCCAATTCGCTGAAAATACGATACGTCGCCGCCGGCGATTGCCGTGCCGTGGAATTTAACGGCCACTTCGGACGCGTTGCTTGTAACAGTAATAGGGAGTTTATAGCGGGAAGGAATCGGCGAAAATTCGAACGAGGCCTCCTAATCGAGTATGACCGCGGTCGCGTTAATAGTTATATTATTTTTCGGCGTAAAAAAATTTCGCTTATATTTTGATGACGGTCTTCCGGTGACGCGGTAAACATACTGCAACCGCGACGGCAAAAAGCGCTTGTATTCGTTGTATGTGTGTGTGTGTTTTTTTGTTGTTGTATTTGGAGTACCTCGACCTATTAGATTAAAATCGTCACGGGGGATTATTGTCTATTTTTTTTTGCGTGCTCGGTAGCGGCGACGGCGCGAAATCATCTTTCGGTTTCAATTATCTCTGGACCATCTGTCGTAAACGCGCCGCGTCTATATAGGTATATATATGTGTGTGTATAGGTGTCAAATAATATACGGTAGCACAAAGGCGTGAACAACGAAACAATAATGATAATAATAATATCGCAGACGACGGTAGTGGTAGATTACGAAACGGAAAATGGTACCCGCGCGTGTCTGTATACGAACCGTCAATCATTTCGCGCGTCGAGGAAAGCCCATACGGCGGCCGTACGAGGCGCCTTCGTCGATACGTCGGTACGAACGATATGACGCGAATTCGTTATGCGAATGTTGCGCGTGCGTTTGGCAACGCATTGTGTGTATGTGCGCGCGCTCGGTGGACTTTAGGAGAGAAAAATCGTTTTTACTCGTGTACAGAATACGGCGACGATGACGACGGTCGAAAGCCAAACAACGGTCACGACGACGACTTTATTATTATAATAACGCGGAGGAGACGTTACGTCGGGCGCGTTCGTAATGCCTATTGTAGGTAGTCATCGTACTCGGGTGGAAGCTGACGTGCACGGTGTGTATGTATGTATGTATGTGTGTGTGTGTGTGTGTGTGTGTGTGTGTGTGTGTGTATATATATATATATATACGTGTGTATCATACACGCCGTCCAATATCGGCCGAGTTTCCGCATTAACGCGCGCGCGCGTGCGCCAACCCGTTTTTCCCCGCCGCCGTCCAAGTACGTATATGGTATAATATACTTGTGTCCGTACACGGTTTTTCGTGTTTAATCGGCGACGGCGACAACGGCGGCGGACCTATACGACGCTAACGAGGTCGACTATAAACGCGCGCGCGCACATACACGTACGTATATACGCGCGGGTGTTGTACTGTTGCGAAAATAATATTCCGTTTCGTCTTAATTCCGAACCGAGACGCCTCGTACGTATAATACTCGTGCGTCGGCAACGTACGCAATTACGACGCTATAACGACGACCACTACTGGCCCGTTACACGGGCGCCCGCGTATTTTTCCGAGTCGCGGAGTTACTTCGTTTTGCTTACTACGGTCTCTCCTTGCCTCCCCGTCCGGTTCACGCGGTCCGAACCGTTGAATCGATACCGCGCGTGACCGTATTACGCCGCGAGCCGACCGCCGACAGTCGTGTCGCGCGAACCGCGCCTCCGGACCCCAGCCGGTCGCTTACGGTCTGAGTATACCGCGACGGGCCTAATGATTCGATTACGGCGGTCTTCCGTTTTACCGAAAACCGTCAACGTGGCGCGCGGTATACTAATAATAACCGACCGAGTTATTACCATTACGGTGGTACGCCGTTGGTCGGCGTGGGAACTCTATACAAACGACGCCGTCAATAAACCCGCCAGGGAATGACGAAGATTCGTTTTCGCCGACGGACTATTGTATCTGTAGTCAATCTCGCGGACGTTGTGAACGAGCCACGGACGAAACTGCCCGTACGTTGGTCGCCCATTTCGTCGTCCGGCCGTCATTCGCCCGAAGTCGCTCGTTCGATAAACGATTTTTCGGGCGACGGGTACGTTTCGGGACGGCAGTTCGATAAGAACGTCAAAGGCCGCCGTTATTGGCCAACGTCCGCGCAATGACGACCAGCCCGTTACCATCAACAGCGAAATACGCGTATGTGGACGCTGACGGATCGTTCACCTCCGCGAGACCAACGTTTTTAATCGTGAATACGAATATCGGACGAAATATATCGACGTCGTGTGCCGTCGCCGGGCTGGTACGAATCGTGTTCGACGAAAAGTAAAACGTCCTAAATAGTTCGACGACGACGACGACAACGACGACGACGAATGACTCGAGGCGACCGAGTGCGCGCACTCGGTCGGTTAATTATAATCCGAATCTCGATCTGAACGCGAAGCAAACGTACGCGCATCACACACACATACACACACACAGACGGGAAAAATAGAGAGAGAGAGAGATTATTAAAATACGGACCCGATAAATTAAACGCGTATCGGCCTGGCCGGTCGGACTCTCGCGGGACCCTCACGTCCGCCGACGAGAATCGTGTTCGACTCTAGTCGATCGTATCTTCGGGCGCGCGCGCGCCCGCTCGTCTTTTTATGTGTAGCACATTTAATATCATAACAACGCACACGCGCGTATAAATGTGTATACATATATGTGTGTGCGTGTGTACGCCGCGCGTAATATAATAACGCATAAACGCGAAATAGGTGAAAGGCCACGAATTTGTAGTCGGTCTGGGCAGAAACATACATTATGTAGATAGTTTTCGAAATGATAAACAATAAAGCGTTCGCCCCGTTTTGCGCCGCTCGTATAGATTTTCAAACGAACCGTATACGAATACACGACGCGCGCCCGATACACGTACCGTACGTTTTATGCGACGCTCCTGTTACAATATTATGGTCGCCGCGCGTGCTGCTATATCGGGTATAATATGCGCATAGGCGCGCGGTGCACGACGCCGTCCCGTGGACAGTTGCCGTCCGCCGACGACGTTGTCGTAAGAACGGTTTATTTCCGTTAATTGAAACGCGGTGGAACAACGGCGCCCGTGGGTCGTCTTCGCTAAGTTGAGACGAATGTTCGTCGACACGAAACTGAGCACCACCGAACGATTTTACGCGAGACACGCGTTTCGGCGTCCCCGACAATTTTCTCGAACAAATTTATGTTCGCGTCTAAGGCCAACGTTGCAAAATCATTCCCTACACCACGCAAACTTTCGATTTAATAAAACCAAACATAAATAAATTACCCGTGATCGAAGATAGCCCATAAGTGCCGCCACGAAAGTTTTTCCAACACGTACTATCGGCGACTACTTGACCGAATTCTGCCCGGGTCGTAGTGTCTGTCGACTATTATTAATATTCGATTACAAAAAACGCGGTCGACTATTGGAAATTATTTCAACGCGGAATTTTTCGATTTCTCGATTACTCTTCCTTTACCCACACGATTGGCGTCGATCGCGATTTTCTACGGTTTCGGTGTTTCGACGTTGGACTACGGAAGTGTGTTAAAAAAACGTCATCATTGGGCCAATACTCGTGGAACGTGTCGAGCAATTGACAACGGTGATCGTCGACTCATAACTACCGTCGTTGGCATTTCGAAGTTGATTGACGACCGAGATACTCGGTAAGAATTATAAGGGCGCTCCTGTTCTCGCGCGAGTACGCACGGACTTCGGGCGACGTCGTTCGAGTAGCGTCCGTGTAGAAAACCGCCCGAAATTATTCCACTTCGACGCCGTTGTCGTCGACGTATGCCGTCCGGACGTCTCTGGGTACGCGTATAAGGAAGATGAAACGAAACGACGAAAGTCGTCGTGGCGCGTCGCGGAAGAGGAACGAAACGAGTGGAAAAACGTTAAACGTCAAAACACGGCGCTAAAACGCGATTACGGCGTCCGATACGTGCGTTAAACGCTACGGACGTAATTATTGTTAGCGGACGATTCCGACAAATCGTATAATATGAGCGCCGCCCGTCTCACCCACTCACTCACAGCCTACCCTCGCGCCGTCCGTAAATTTCCTCGGTACGACGGTCGGCCGATGCACGAGACCGATTTGCGGTTTTATTACCGCGCGCCAACGATACGGTATAAAAATAAACGCGTACCGTCACTGCCGCCACTGCCGCCGTCTCCCACCGTCACTCTCGCGCGTACATAATATTATACGCGCGCTCCGCGGTACTATCCGATATCCCCGAAGGTGTTGCGTACGTATTGGAGAGTATATAATACGTGCTCATGTGTGTGTGTGTGTGTAGAAAAAACACGATGAAAAAAAATCCAAAACACTCACGACCTTATAACTCACGCAGATAACGAACGTTCGCGCAAACGGCCGTCTAGAACGGTATTAAGAAAAAAAAAAAAATGAAAAAAATAACTCTCGTACGCCGGCTTTCACACCTCGACAGTGGGCCACGCCCGCGCAACGGGCACACAACAAATTGCCCGGAATACAAATATTCCTCGGAGCGCGGCGGGCCGAGTACGGCACCTATACGGCCGTAAATATTAAAAAACGCGCGTCGTCGACTGGTCACGCTGTCCCCACCGGTGTCTGATCGATTGTTGACGGCGACGTGCGTGGAGACCATCCCTGGCAGCACTCGTCCGATCACGGTCGGCCACGCGACATATTTGGGTACCGGTGCCGGCGCCCCGTGGAAAATTTCGATCCGGTCCAAAAAAAAAAAAAAACGACGGG
>JAIPRN010002488.1:0-29965 GCA_025469175.1 Geopemphigus sp. TES_GeoC_2020 | reverse complement strand
ATCTAGCGTTAGTGAAGTTAACGGTGTTGGGACAGCGCAAACATCGCCTGGGTTGGAACTTCGTCTTTGTGAATAATAAATCAGCAATTATTAAAACTATATAATTATTTTTAAAAAACATCATAATACTTACTCAGACAATCTAACATTAGAAAAAAAATAATTTGTCACAATTTTGTGTTTAATTTATTTTTGTATTATTACGTGTTTTGCATTATTAAAAATATCAATAATAACAAGTGACACACATTCAATTTTACTATAAAATACAAATATTACGTTAGAAAAAGAGTACTCTAAAATTTTATTAATTATGTTGTTTTTAAACGTTGAAACACTTTGTAAAAGTAATATGGTTAAACACACCTCTATTATGCAATACGCAATTAAAATCAATGACACTAATTATTGAGAGAATTATTAAGATACATTAAAGATAGGAGAACTAAGTCTACAATTTTTTTGTAATTTCTGGATATTCTATAATAAATTGTAAATCATTATAAGCGAATTACCTGTATATGCTGTAAACCAAATAATATAATCGCATTATGAAATCCGTTGTATTGTTATGTATTAATTATAAATAGTTTTATCGTAGATCAATAATTGTAAATAACTTAATAAAATAAATTATTGGGCCAAGTATACTTACCCGAAGAAGCACGATTTGCGAATAGAAGGAAAACTGTTAGAATTAATAAAATACATTTAGGCATTGCGGATTTCACGATTATTTTTATTTGGTAATTTCGGGACAATGTATCTACACCGTTTCGGTAATCTGAGGGAAAATGAGAATGGAACATATCGCGGTCTACGAAACGGTCGTATAGTCATTTTAGATTACTAATTGTAATATGTTGAGTTTGTTGACCCAAATGGTCTGGTTAACGCGTCAATTCTTTATTCAAGGCGGATGTTTTAGTATAATATTTTATTTGTTTACCAAGGAATGAATGTTTTGTCGTATACACTTTGTATACGCAAGTATAAAATAAATATGTCTAAATTAATTAAACACACACGACTAACGTGATACATATATTTTATCGAAACTACTGTAATAACTCAAAAAAAAATTTAAATAAATGGATGAATATTGGCGCTAATCAATTTATTACTTCTGTGAGTTACTACAATGATTGTTCTGGATCGTGAGTTCAAGATTTATTTAAGAATACTGTTAAAAATATCGTATCACTTACCTAGCCAATCGTATCGATTTTATAAGCTTCAGTTTATAAGGAAAAATGCGTAAAAGGATTATATAAAAGTAGATTGGGACGGTTACTTCGTTTGTACCAATTCACCGACAATTTAAGGTGACCCGAGATGCAGAAATCTGGCGAGTAGGACTACTTTTGTCCCTTAAAATACTGACTTCTTGCAAAATGGTGACTCGTCACTAGAATGTGCGCACACACTATTTTGGAGATGAGCGTCGTCTGTTCCCCAGAGAAGACGGAAATCATCTCCCTCGTCTGGGAGACGGAATTTGTCTACTCTGCGAGGAGATGGAAGTTAACTGCCTGGCGACGAGACTGAAGTCATCTGCTTAGCGAAGAGACGGAAGTTTCTTCTGCCCGTCTTTGGACGTAATTAAATGCTCTATAGCAAAATTGTACAAATTATTGCGACGGATTGATTGACTCATAGTAAATTTCCATAGAATTCAGTGTGTAAGACATTTACAGTTATTTGGATGTTAACTATAATAATCGTAGTTAATTGGTATCATTTTTTTAGCTATGGTTTATGTTACTAATAAGGGACACCTATTTGATTACACTGTACCCTTTTAATGATATTTTTTGTGTTAGTTGTAATATTATTATAACCTCCGTTTACAGATGGAATATATATTTCTATAGATATCGTGTAATTGTGACACAAAATATCGGCTCCTATTTTGTGCACTTATATACACATTATTATTATTATTGACATCTTGTTGTAATATGGTCGGTATCCTAAGAAATTAATAAAACGTTGTTCTATTTTTTATTAAAATGTCGTCACGTAATACACAATTATAGAAAATTATGTGGAAATATAATTGTGGTATTAATTATTAGAGCTATAATATCAACGGATACCATTATATTGCTATTTTACAGATATCTTTTGGTAATGTACAAAATAAATATTTTGATATATAGAAACTACAGTATATCAAAAACAAAATACATACAATCGGCAAAATCATTTAACACCGATCTATACAATAAAATTATTGTAACTTCTCCGTTGAAAAATGGCGTGTGTGTTATATAGAATGTTAAAGGCGAACAATGATAACCACGAAGACGAGAGCGTTATATGGTACAAATAAAAAACCATAAGAAACGTATACAAAAAGGAAATTTAAGTGTTGATGTTTATATCATTATTACTTATTCATAAGAACGTTTAATAGGAACGTTCAAAAGTGTAACGTTTTTTTGTACGTTAACTCAATTACGAATCACAATACGATGGAAATAAACAGTAATGAACTATCATATGATATCGTTCTTCCATTTTTGTGTTCGTTTTATATTTCGGACGTGTTCTCGGATAATTCGTCTCTGTTGAAAATGGGGTGTGTTTCGTATTATTCGAACGTCAATTTTTATTATATTTCGTTGTTACTGTTATAACTCAAAAAAAAACAAAAAAATAAAATAATAGAAAAAAAAAATTAGACGTGATTAAAAGATCGCTGAATAAGCTAGGAGGAAAATATTGGGAGAAGTACGTGGTAATAGGTGAGCAGGGGAAAGTATTATTGAGTTACTACAGTTTTTTGTCTCAAGGTCATGAATACGAGAACTATTCAGGAACGCAATCGAGAAATGTCGTAAAAACGAATATGATTAAAATATTCAAATGCAATTAAGAGTAAGGGTAAAAACGAACAGAATGGTATTCTCTTACCCAGCTGCCCGTGTTCGACTTCACGAGATTACGCAGGGACGTGAGGAAAAGGTTGGGTCGGTGCCTTCGTTCCACGAATCCACCGATAAATATTGAAATAAAAACGCAAGTGTTTTGATGGCGAATAACTGACTCGTCCTCCAGAGTACTGACTTATCGAGTATTGTTGATTGCTCGTAACTGAAACGCCGTCAGATGCCGTGAACTTGCGCCGACGATAACCTCCTCTACCCTGCTCGACGAGAGACTCCTCCAACTGGGAGACTCCTCTTTAATGCACGAGTAGACGGGAGACTCGTCACTGGATTGACTGCTTGGCCGGCAGTCCGTGCTGAAGCCTCGTCCGGCAGCCCGTGCCGACTGCTCGTCCTGGCCCCTGACTCGACTGCTGGATCTTACTAGACTGCTGGGCCTGACTTGACTGCCGGGATGAGAGGCGTAATGACCGAGTTGTATAAGCTTCGAGGGGTCACGTCTTCATAGAAATCGGCACATCTAGTGTTGTTGATTATAGTGGTTGTGTCCTTGAGTTCCTTTGTTTGGTTGATTTTGGATACACATTTTAGTATCGGCGTGTGAAATTATTCCGCGCACTGCGTGTTTTACTGTTGTTTGGTCAGTAACTAATTTAGTCGTTGTCCTTCATGTGTGTTTATGTTTATTTCTAACTGTGCTCTCTGTGTGGTTGTTTCCCGTTTTATATGATTTGTAAAGATGTTTGACCTTGTCTGTTCGTACCGCGGACGGTCGGGCGATTTATCATTAGTCAGTTAATAAACCTTACGGTTGGTACCCTTTATGTGTGCTATGCGTACGATTTCTCGGGTTTCTTCGCATTCGTCGCTCTTTTTTTTTTTAAATTAATGCGTTTGTGAGAGTATTCTATTTTAATCCTTTTTCTTTGATTATTCTGCATGCGGTCGGACGTTTTGCCATTGGTTAGTCATCAACCCTTATGGTCGTCATTCTTCACGTATATTTATTTTCATATTTATTACTTTCGAATGTGTTTTCTGTGGAATTTGTTCAGTTTCTTGTAGTTCGTAAATATATTCGATTTTCTCCCTTCGTGTCACGGGCGGTCTGGCGTAATTTAGTTATTAACCCTTACGGTCGACATTCATTATGTGTATTTATATCTTTCAGAATGGTGCTTTATATATAATTTCTCCGATTTCTTGACGTTCGTCATTCTTTTTAAATTAATATGTTTTTGAGAGTGTTTGATTTTGTCCCTTTTTTATTGTGCTGCAAGCGGTCATTCGATTTACTGTGAGCTAGTCACTAACCCTTACAGTCGTCATTCTTCGTGTAAATTATATTTATTACTTTCAAATGTGTTTTCTGTTTTATTCTTTTAGTTTAGTCGGTATTCCGTGAAGGTTGAGGTACAGTTCATTTTATTAAGAAATCTTACAATATTTTGTACAGAAATTTTTTTTTATATAAACTAAACTAAATTAGATATGCACGCATATCATTACATAACGATTTCACTGTTACTTGAATTTAACTACAGTTTTACTAAATGTAAGCTGCTGATCGATGTGTTCATACATTTTCAATACGTTAACAATAATGGTCGTGTCCGTGAAATATCGACTTACACGTTTGTGTTTATATAGCAATTAATTTGCATGAAAGAAATCGTAAGGGATAAAATTGTTAAACTTAGAAAAGACTCGATGTAGTCTTTTTTTTTTTAACTAAAAAATTTGTCGTTAATACCGTTCATAATATATATATATATAAATTGGTCGTATAGGAAATATATCTGTAATACATACATAGATAAATGTTAAAAATTGAAAAAATGTTTGTTTATTAAGAGAATAATATTTATTGTAGATTTTTTAATAATAGAGCAAATAACAATCGTTTTGTTATATAATTTTCTTATTAAATATATATATATGTATATATATTATACAAATTAGAATACATAAAAAGTAATTGATAAAAACACCACTATTAATAATTAAATAATGGTTTTAGGCTTAATTAATTCCTTAATTCTTATTTGTCTCCGTATGAGATACATTTATACCTCTTTCGTGACTAAATAATTTTAATTTCTGTGCTTCGTTTCGCGTTATTAAAGTACAAAAATACACTGGCGATGGAAAGCTCTCTATATCATCTAAAATAAAATATTTTTATGCATGAGTTATACGTTATACGATACGGTACACGTAATAAGTATCCGGTTATCCAATAATTTGAATATTTATCAGCGGCTAGTAATTAAATAACGATTTAATTATGAGATCGTGTCCGTTTGACCGATTCGTTAATTCAAGTCTGTATTTCTTTTGCTCATTGTCCAATGAAATCCTAACGCATTCGTAGCATCGACCCACGCTTATTTTTACTTACGACACTGTCACTAACCCAGACAATAAGTACGTACGAATACACGTACTTACGTAACTTATTTATACCTATACGCCAATACTTTCTTTACTTTGTCGAAGTTTCGTTTTTACATACATTATTTGCGAACGGTAGTGTTCCATCGCTGTTATATCGTGCGTTTAAATTAGCGGGTGGTACGAAAATATTTACGACAAATGTTTCACTGAACAACAACCGTTCACAAAGTCACGCCTAATGAATTTCGTTAAACCTATATCGCACCCGTATTTAACCCGTTGACTAATCAATAATAATAATACCGTGGGGTCAGGAATAAAAAGTTTTTACAAGATGTAAAAGAACATTTTGTATTCGTCGTTATTTCGAATATGATAATCGTTTTAAACATCTAGAATTAATAATATACGTTTACGCATAGCGGATTTCAGGATGATTTTTATTTCGTAATTTTGGGACAATGTATCCACATTGCTACACTACTCTGACTTAAATGAAAATCAAACTCATTGCAGTTTACGAAACGGTCGTATATTCATTTTTTCGATTACTGATAGTGATATAATAAATTTGTTGACCCAGATGGTCTTAATAGCCCATAATTTATTTATTCTTGGGGAGCGCCTCCTTAGTCTAATTTTTTATTTGTTAACAACTGAATCAAATGCTTCGTTATAAAGGCATTTTATACTCTTATATAAAATAAATCTTGCATATTTAAGTACACTGCTCACGGCGAAAACGAGTCGTATTTTTTGTATTAAACTACTATTTAGCGGACATATTTTAGCGATGTACAAAATAAATATTTTAAAGTAACGACACCACAGTGTACCAAAAACAAAAACAACATACGGCAAAAACATGTAAGATCGATCCATACGATGAATACATTATAACTTACAGTACACTATGTACATAGCATCCTTGTTATTACCCATAAACTTAACATTCGTTTGACGTAAATTAACTTTGTAACATGTGTTATACGACACTAGCACACTTTTCTTAAGTTTAAGACGGTTTCGTTTTTATTATATTGAATGTTAAATGCGAACAAAAATATCCACACACACGTATCATCATCATCATCATCTCCCTCGTCTTTATCTATTTAGGTTCGGTCACCTTCGTCCTAAACCTTTATTTGGCTCGATCTCCCACATCCTCCACGCACATATCCGCAGTCTTCATATCCTCCTCTGTCGTATTCAACTACTTTTTTTTTTGATCTTCCTCTTCCTCTTCTTCCTTCAATATTCATTTCTATAACAGTTCTTACTGCTTCCGACTTTTCTCTCCTCATAACACGCCCAAATCATCTAAGTCTATTCTTTCTCATCTTATCCACTATCGACGCTATTCCTATGCTTCCCCTTACATCTTCATTTCTTATCCTATCTTTACTTGTCACCCCACTTATCCATCTAAACATTCTCATTTCTACTACACTCATTCTCTGCTTCATTTTCTTATCCACTGCCAAACACTCTGAACCATATTACATAGCGAGTCTCACTACACTTTTATAAACCTTACCTTTCAACCTCATTGGGATCCTCTTATCGCACAGCACCTCAGACGCTTCTCTCCACTTGATCCACCCACACTTAGTCCTATGTTTTATCTTCTTGTGCAACCCCCCCGTTCTTTTGTACAAATGACCCTAAATACTTAAATTTCTCAGCCTTACTTATCTCGTCCCTGTTTACTGTCATTACACTCCTCGTTACATCGACTTGTTTTCTTTCAGCAAACTCATACTCTATATACTCAGACTTACTTCTACTTATCCTTAATCCCTTTCCTTCTAGCACTAATCACCACACATCCAGCTTTTGATTAACTTCTTCCCTATATTCTTCTATCAACACCATGTAATCATCAAATAGTATATACCATGGTACCTCCGTCTGTATCTCCTTTGTAACCGCATCCATTACTACCGGAAAAAGGTATGGGCTTAGTGCAAACCCTTGGTGCACCTCTACTCTTACCCTAAAATTTTCGGTTTCTCCCCACATACTTTTTACACTAGTATGTGTGATCCTCCATACATATCCTCCACTAATTTAATATAAATTTTTGGGACTCCTTTTCTCATTAGCGCCCACATTAAAACTTCTCTCGGCACTCTATCATACGCTTTCTCTAAATCTTTAAACACCATACAAAGCTTGTTCTTCTTCTCCCTATACTTCTCTAGAAGTTGTCTCACACAAAATACCGGTTCCATCGTTGACTTACCAGGCATGTAACCAAACTGATTTCTAGACACTGACGTCTCATTTCTTATTCTCTTATCTATAATCTTTTCCCAAACTTTCATTCTATGCCTCATAAGCTTTATGCCTCTATAATTTTTATATTCTTGTACGTCCTCTTTGCCTTTAAATATAGACACCATCACGCTCTTCCTCCATTCGTTTGGAATTTTTCCCTCTACTAACACTTTATATAAAAAGGTCTTTCAACCTCCTTCCGCTAATATTCCCTAACATCTTTCACATATCCACTGGCACCTCTTCTGGTACTACCGCTTTTTTCTTTTTCATCATTCTCACAACCTCCTATACCTCTTTCTCACTAATTAAATCTACTATACCTTTGTTCCACAGAATAAACTCTACCGCCTCTCTTAGATGCTCTTCATACAGTAATTTTTCATAATAATCTTTCCATCTCTTTTTCACATCCTCATTCTTCGATGGCACCCTCTTATCGTCACTTTTTATACACTCTACCCTTCGAAAATCCTTGGACCGTTTTTCTCTAACCTTAGCCAATCTGTAAATTTTTTTTTCACATTCTCTTATTCCCAACCTTTCATACAACTCATCATAACTCCTGAACTTCGCTTTATATACTGCTCTCTTTGCTTCCTTTTCCAAACTTTTGTATCCTACCCAATCTATTTTCCTTCTCCTATTTTGTCATACCTTAAATTGCTTTTTCATACTCCCCATAATCCTCTGAACTTCTTCATCTCACTCCATGTTTCTATGTTTTCTGGCATACTACTTCTACGCTTGCCGACGATTGCCTTTGCAGTGTTCCTTACACACGTAACAATCCTATTTCACACATCATTTATATTCCCCTCAACCTTCCACATCAACTTTTCCTTCACCTTTTTTACAAACTCTTTTTTTAGTGCCCTATTAATTTCCACCGTCGAATCTACGACTCCCTTCCTGTGTTCTTTTTTTTTGTACACCATCTTCCTACTACACTACACCTCCATTACCATTAGTCAATGTTGCGTTATTACTCCCACGCCAGGAATTACTTTACAATCTTTTACCCACGTTACACTTTCACTCTTTCACACAAGGTAATTAATCTATGACCGATTACCTCCACTCTTATACGATATATAATGCTCCTCTCTTTTCCTAAAAATGTGTTGATTATTGCAAAATCATATGATTTATCCATAACTAAATCCATAACTCTTTCCCCCAACCTCATTTCCCCCCCAAAACTATACCCTCTCTCATATCCTCTCCTCTGACTTCCAACATGTCCATTCATATCCCCACCAATCACCGCTTCCTCATTACATGGCATTGCTTGCTTCACCTCATCCATCTTCCGCCAAAACACTTCCTTGTCTTTCTCTTCGCATCCTACTTGTAAAGCATAAGCACTTACTACATTGAAGACTTTTTCCTTAAAAATTAATTTTACTACTTTTACTCTATCACTTATCCTTACTACATCTACTACTTTATTTTTCATCTCCTCGTTTATTATTACTTATACACCATTTCTTATATTTGTCTTACCCGAATATATTATTAGTACACACACACATTCACAGGCGATAATTTATTAAAATTATTACTCAACCCAGTAAATATCCCGTGTTATTGTCGTACATTTTTCGACAAATTTTCTTGAGAAAAATACTACACTATTATCGCGATAATACACTGTCGAACACGAAAGAAGTACTTTTTTCCAAATCGTTGTAACGACATACTCGTATAATGAAGTCAGACGTGCATCGAACATAGCGATTGAATTACGCACGCATTCAATTAAACATATATGATTAACGTTTTATGTTTCGTTGTATCAAAGATTTTTAATGATACTCACTAGGTTTTATTGCTAATCCAAAATCGTTGAAAATTTGCGCTTTGTAACTCTTTACATAGCCTAAGAATCGAATTAATTATTTATATCAGAATTCTCAATTACAGCTGATACATATATACCCTATACTAATATTTTAAACAAATGTACGTTGTATTTTATGATATTTACTACCTATGTTGCATAATGCAAATTTAATTAAAGTATAACGAATTAGTCAATGATGACTCACAATTATCATTTTCAATTTTCAGGTAAAAAGCATGATACGTATATACTCTACAGTTTAACACTTATTTTCTATTCATTTTGTAGGCCTTAAATTTTACAATTAAAAACATGTATACATGACTCTTTATCGCGCACAAACTATTTTCTATCCTTATAGCGAAAAAAAAACGGAAAAATCATGGTTCGTTAATGAGATTAACATTAATTATTATAAGGGTGATGTTCCGAAAGTGAATCAGAAATTGTACGTATACAATTAGAAACTAATCTGTATATCGTTCAATTACGTGTACGCGAATTTTTCTTTATCAACGTGTACTTTTTTCAAAGTTGCAGTAATGTGACTCAATATGCTAATAAACTAATCAAAGAAGCGAGTGAGATGTGTTTGGTAGGAGGCGTGTTGAACACTAAGCAGTATTTAATGAAATCGCAACCCACAACTCCCAAACTTTTATTACAGTAATTTTACGAGAAATAAGATTATCACCGTACACGTTTGTCACTCAATATATAGAACATGATACTTTAATCTGTGTTTATTCTTTATTGGACATAAAATAAAGCGTATATTTTTAACTATATACCTTTTTTCTATTATTGAAGAATTATGTCAGAACTTTTAAATTGTGTTGCTATATGTTATTTAATACTTACTATGGTTTAAATCTAAAAACGCATCGTCTAGATAAAAATAATGACGTAGAACATATTATTAAACATCTAGTTGTTTATTATACATATATAAGTTAGATATTATGTCGAATAATTTATTTACATCATTCGTTATCCACTAATGTTTGTCTGTTTATGAATGATGAAATTTCGTATATTTTTTTTAATTTTAAATTTGCGGTTTTTTCTTTTTATAATATTATTATTTTAGATTTGTGCCTCATCCTACAATACGGTTATTAAATATCTTTGTACAAATTTTGACTATAGCATTCCAATTAAACCGTTTTATCGAATTGTTAAATTTTAGCAATTTTTCATTTATCTCCTTACTGATTAAATTTTAATCCAATATTTAGTAACGTTGAACATTTGCATTCACAGTAATAACAATTAGTTATTTACTCACCCGAATTTTTAAACATGTCTGATAGAATTATATATATGTTAATATCCACATTATCTGAAAATACATGTAATTATAAATATATTTCTGAAAATTATATTCGCTTAAACTTTAAGTATCGTAAAATTCCCAAAACTATATTTTAGATAATCTATTAACGTGAAATTATTTACCTACTATAAGAAAAATATTTCTCATTTGATCTAATCAATTGTTAAAATATTAAGTATTATATAAATATATGAAATTGCAGGTTTTATATTCATTAAAATCTTACTAAGGCATTGGTTATTATAATGTTCAGGAACTGTTAAAGTAATACATTTTAAATTTAACACTATTTTATTATAAAACATATCTACATTATTACATTTTAATCGTTTATATATGCAACATTGAAACATATTTACAATAATTAAATTTAGACAAACCAATATTATTTCGAGAATTTTGAGAACAATATGCAGTTGGCGAGATGATTCTCGCAACGTTTTCCCAATTTGTCTCTATTTCTGCATAAAATATATTTAGTGTAATTATTAGGCGTAAGGAAATATATTTCCTGTTTATAATTATTGTATTCGGTGTTATATTTCAATTTTTGGTCTTTTAGAAAAACATCTTGTAGTTTTTGAATTTAGTTTAATACTTACTTGACATCATATTATTATACAAAGTTGTAAAATAAACCTTTGTATAACCTAAATAATACGAATATTAATTTAATATATTTCTTCCAAATAATTAAGTATTACACTACACTTAGTTACAATATATAACGGTACTCTCGATTCTAATTATCATTATATAATAAATGTCATCAAATATGTATATTGTAAGAATAAGGATATAATACCAAGTGGGCTTATGATCTGCTCTTCAGCTAATAATATTAAATAAGTTTAGTTAGAATAAATTAAAGGTTTAATTTATATTTATATTAAGACTCGAATATTTTTTTCGTAAAAAACAAGATATTTTTTACAAAGAAGTATTAAGATTATTATTGAGTACACTATATTGCGATAAATAGTTTTATTTTGGGACCGTCGTTTTACTTGATAATCACATAAATATTGGGCGATTATCTCATTAACCATACAACAACAAATTAAGTTTCAGAAAATGGAACGTTGGAAATGATTGAAAAGTATATTTATATACGAAATGATCGAGGCTTTTAGTTTTCAGGTTCAAATTGGTTGGGTGGTGCACTGTGAGTGGATTTGATAGGATATTTGTGTTCGAACGTTACCCTTCATATTTTCTGTATAGATATTAGCTACAATAATCTCGCCACAAGTGTTAAAGTCTATGTGCGTGAATAACTTATAGTCGTAAACGTCTTGTACACCATAAAACAATAGTAGCGGTATGGTTGAATCGTTTTATCTGAATTATCTCATACAGGATGTACGTAAAACGTGAGTGTTCCAGACTTAAAATGTACAATAGTCCAGAACACAATCAATTTATTATATATATACAAATATACAACTACCCCGTCGATCAGTTGACACTGTTAAGATTATCTTGATTATATCATATTGGCTATTGTCACATTAATAATTCTTAAAACGTTACATAAAATGGTATATATTTGCGAAGAGAATTAACATCTAAATAATTATTATTGGACCTATTGGCATACACCTATGGGAGTGTAGGTAATTTTTACGAGGTCTAGTAGTTTATTTGATAGAAATTGTAATGTATTACAAAAAAAAATTGGAAATATTGATAAATACCACTTAGCGATTTCGAATTCTTCAAATAATGCGCACATATCCTCCTCTACTGTTTTTATTAATTAAATTGCGTTTAATATATCGTAATGTGCGATTGTGTTAGAATTCACGGGTTTAATTTCTAATTTTCGGTGTTTAAATAAAATTTTTTGTGCACGATTGAAATTTATAAACATATAAAATCAAATTACTAACTTTTGTTTGTATAACAAAATCGAAAAGCACTATAACCTGTCAAATTACCTATATGGTCACAAGTTTCAATATATTAAAACTGACAACAACAATTATATATATAAACATATTTATATTTATTTATTTATTTATATTTGTTATTTGAATCAAGTAGTACTTAATCATATAATTCAATAAGATTTATGTATTTACTGGAAAAACCATTGTTTGCAAGTTCATCTAAATAGTTGGAGAGCGATCGTATATTATTATCTTATATTCATACTATTCACTACTGATTACTAGAACGACTCTTAAGGAGAAGGCAAGATATTTCTTATGATATCTTTTACCTACTTTTCGAGATAAATAAAATGAGATAGTATTATACTGATAGCCGATGTGAAATAACAAGAAGTCGTGTGAGATGTTTATTAAACTTAACATAAGCGGTTTGTCCAATCACGGATATGCGTAGATTCTACAGAGAGGAAATAATTCTATAGCTTAGGGGTGGAATGGACTGAGGAACATCGTGACGAACGCTTAATATTTGCAGGATCTTATCTAGCGTTAGTGAAGTTAACGGTGTTGGGACAGCGCAAACATCGCCTGGGTTGGAACTTCGTCTTTGTGAATAATAAATCAGCAATTATTAAAACTAAATAATTATTTTTAAAAAACATCATAATACTTACTCAGACAATCTAACATTAGAAAAAAAATAATACGTCACAATTTTGTGCTTAATTTATTTTTGTATTATTACGTGTTTTGTATTATTAAAAATATCAATAATAACAAGTGACACACATTCAATTTTACTATAAAATACACATATTACGTTAGACAAAGATTACTCTAAAATTTTATTTATTATGTTGTTTTTTAACGTGGAAACACTTTATAAAAGTAATATGGTTAAACACACCTCTATTATGGAATTCGCAATTAAAATCAATGACACTAATTATTGGAGAATTATTAAGATACATGAAAGGTAAGAGAATTAAGTCCACAATTTTTTTGTAATTTCTGGATATTATATAATAAATTGTAGTTCTTTATAAGCGAATTACCTGTATATGCTGTAAATCAAATAATATAATCGCATTATGAAATCCGTCGTATCGTTATGTATTAATTATCAATAGGTTTATCGTAGATCAATAATTGTAAATAACTTAATAAAATAAATTATTGGGCCAAGTTTACTTACTCGATGAAGCACGATTTGCGAATAGAAGGAAAATTGTTAGAATTAATAAAATACATTTAGGCATTGCGGATTTCACGATTATTTTTATTTGGTAATTTCGGGACAATGTATCTACACCGCTACGGTAATCTGAGGGAAAATGAGAATGGAACATACGCGGTCTACGAAACGGTCGTATAGTCATTTTTTAGATTACTCATTGTAATATGAGGAATTTGTTGACCCAGATGATCTGATTAACGTATTAATTCTTTTTTCAAAGTGAACGTTTTAGTCTAATGTTTTCTTTGTTAACAATGGAATGAATGCTTTGTTGTGTGCATATTGTATACGCAAATATAAAATAAATCTGACATATTTAATTAAACACACACGGCAAACGTTCATCGTATTTTTTGTATTAAATTACTATTTGTCGATTTTCTTATGGGATTTACAAATATATACAGTAAAATCTCGATATTTCATTTCTTGATTATTCGTATTTCTGGCTAATTCGTAGGAATTTCCCGGTTGTTTATAGAAAATTTCGTCAATTTGTATAAAATTAATTTTATTTCAGAGCTCTCGGTAAATCGTATTATTTTTATACTCGAGATTATTTAAAACGTCTCATATTTCGTATTCCCAGCTTGAAAACCTCGTTATTCGTACTGTTTTCAAGAGTTTCGACAGAGGGCAGTATGTGATCCGTTAGTAGAATGCGTGCAAGATAAACGTTTTCTAAGAAATTACGTAATTTTTACAGACACAAAGGGAAGAACAAGTGAGAAAGACGAGTTTTCTTTGGAATCTCATAGGTAATTCATACTCTTTTAACTGAAAGTATCTGTGGAAAATGTTTTAGAAATTGTATTCGTCTTTTTTAACATTTTTGTAATTTTGATCATTTGTATGTTTATTGTACAATTTAATATAAAGCGGTGTTTGTTACGCCTCATTTAATTTTTACCACATTGTACATATTCCTTGATATATACGTGTTTGCATTCATACGTTTTTTAATTTTTTTTATTTTGTGCTCCCTTTAATAAGTAATTCCAATAAGTCGTACCAAATCGTCAGTATCTTGACTATACGAATTATCGGGATTCTACAGTATTTTGAAATTCCGAAACCACAGTATACCAAAAAATATATATATAGTCGAATATGTACGGTTAGATAAGTTTTAAACTTTGTGTTAAATCGTTTTACGAGATTGTTAATATTTATGTACCATATATTTCACCCATTTCAAGATCATTGTACAATACATTTAGATATATTTAATTCATTTAGATTAGTTTTTGCTTGAATTTTAATTTATCATTATTTATATCTATAAGAAAGACTTATTTACTTACTCAGTAATATCTACATTTCTAATCAGTGTCTTTTAAATTATTTAATTGTATTATTAATATAACTACTACATTGTTATATAGCAATTGTTTTCTACGTTAAAATCTTTAACTTAATCTTTTCATACATAGATTCGTTTTAAAATTATCAAAAAGTATAATATTTAATATAATCTTATTGCGTCGATATTTTTTACATATGAATCTTTTCTCAAAACATTGATGTCATTAAAATGTACATTTTCTAATACAAATACGCGCTTTCTTCTTCAACATTAATGTATTAAAGGCTTTACTGGGAAAAATACGAATAGAGCTTAATCACCAAACGTTAAACCGTCCGATTTACGGACACATGATAATCAAATATAATTGAAATCAACAGAGAAATCCACATAAGATTTATTAGATATATATATATTCTAGATGTGGTCAAGGGAGCATAAATACTTACGATGAATCTGACACTCGTGTTACCATACATTACGTACCACATTCGACCAGTACTCAAGTAATAACGTGTTTTCCTGTATGGGTATTTCCGAACGGTTAGTTTTTATTTAATATTGCTTTACACTAATTATGTACGTTTATTACGTATTTCGAGTAGTTTTAAGTGTGATTTATACATCATACGCGTTATTTGTACGTCATCCGTAGAACACGTAATAAGTATCCGGTTACCCAATAATTTCAATATTTATCAGCGGCTAGTAATTAAATAACGATTTAACTCGTGTCCGTTTAACCAATTCGCTAATTGAAATCTCTATTTCCATTGCTCAGTTACCGACGATATCGTAACGCATTTGTAACATGGACCCGCGCTTATTTTTACTTGCAAAATTGTCGATGACGCAGGCAATAAGTACGTACGAATACACTTACTTACGTAACTTATTTATACCTATACGCCAATACTTCCTTTACTTCGTCGAAGTTTCGTTTTTACATACATTCGTTGCGAACGTTAGTGTTCCACCGTCGTTATATCGTGCGTATAAATTAGCAGGCGGTACGAAAATATTTACCATAAATGTTTCATTGAACAACAACACGTTTTTACCTCAGGAATATAAATCTTGAACACATTCGATTATTTGTTCAACAAACAAGATACCGTTGATAAAGTCACGCACAACGAATTTCGTTGAACCCATATCAAACCCGTGTTTAACTCGTTTACTAATCAATAATAATAACACCGTGGCGTCAGGAATAGAAAGTTTTTACGAGATATAAAAGCGTCTTTTGTGTTCGTGGTCGTTTCGACTATGATAATCGTTTTAAATAACGAGAATAATTGGCAATGAGATGATTATCACGTTTAACGGCCATCTGTATGCGTGTGTACGGGCGTATTGTATATATAAGAAATCGTTGACGTGACCGAGACGTAATCGAAATTCCTTCCCAGACACGAAAATAAGTTCCGTCTTTATTTAGTAACCGATACCGCTAAATGCAGGGAGTTTTCCGTTTCGTTTTAACGTAAACGGAATAATAAATAGGCGCAAATTTTACCGGGGCTACGGCTACAAATTTGGGAACGTGTTTTGGGGGGGAGAAGGACATTCCAGAAGTGACTAACCGTGTTCCATCGATCGTCGTAACGGACAGTGTACGTGAATAGATTTTACGTTATGCTTTTTGGCTGTTTATAAGTTTAAGACGGTTAAAATCGGTAAAGATAACAAACGGAATGTCATATACTAGTTCGAATCCGACGAGTTCGCGTTGGCCGGTTAAATATACATTACAAAAACATAATTTGAGTAGATAAACAGATAGTTCGATACACGATATTACTATTAGCTGTATAGATTGAACATATCCTTTGATTCGCTTCCAAGAATCACCTCGAAGGAGGAAATCAATAGGTTAACGACATTTATTGTAAACTTGCCAAGAATGACTTTATGATTTGATATTTTAAATGTTTATATAAACGCGTATAAACGCTTAACGAGTAAGCGTCTATAATTGGATATTTTACTATCTAATCCCAATAAATTTTAATTATGTACGGTTTTCCTTGACGTTTTAAGTTCTATTTCCAAATGATGTCAATGGATATAATTATTTCGTTATATCAAGTCGTTTAACGTATTTTAATAATGCATTTAGTTTTTTTGGAAAATATTTGAGTTATGAAATTTTATTTTATACATAATTATATATCGTTCAGTATAAATAGGCATATTTATATCATCCAAAAAAAAAAATGGTTTAGTAAATCGTCAATTCTATGATCTGTCTTAAATATATATTTTTATGACAATTTTAGTATACAGGAACATACATAAAACTATCTGTTATTATTTTCAATAACTTAATTCGATACATATATATACATATATATATATATCGAATTATAAATGTAATATAATTTATATATATATATATATATATATTTGTTTTCAATAATGTTAATACAATGAAAAATTTAATTTCATGTAATTCCGTTGACTTAATTTTTTTAAATATAAAATTTGTAAATAAATATAAATATTACAATGTTATAAATTACGATACAATATCTAATTCAACGATTTATTTTAATATAAAACATTAATAGATATCGAATTAAAATAATTTGTATAATATTCCATATTTTTGAACATGCATAATGTAAATTTAATTAATATTCGTTAACAGCTACCAAATATTGGTCAAATAATATTGCGTTATAATATGTCGTGCTGGTTATTTAGAAAAATTTACGTTTTTATTACATAAAAAATACCAATTGTCGTATATTTACAAAATGCTTAAATTTCTTTAGGCAAATATGATATGACGGATCTTGTTATTCGAAAACTTAAAGGGAAACAAAGTAATAATAATTCGACAAAACGTATCAATTATGTCATTTATCTAGCTTGTAAACGTGGTTTTTAAAGTTTATACAACAAAAATAACAAAACGTATTTTAAGTAATTTTTTAAATAATTTGATCGTTAGATTTTTTTCCACGAAATGTCAATGAAAAGAGTCGAAAGACGAACATTTCGCCGGATTTTTCCTTTTGTTAAATTCGCTAAAGCGCGCGCGCATGAAAAAAGAAAATAATTAACAAATTTCGATAAAATTTTGACACGGTTCGGCTTTATCAGTTTCAATACGCAAAAAATTACAAATTGTTTACACTTATAATCTGATTGATCCAACCAATAAACGACGACACTTTCACGTATACTCCGGGTACGTCTATTCTGCCACAACCGAAGCCCCAAGACACCAGTCCAGCCAATTCGAAAAACCCGTCGTCTTGGCACACTAATGGTCCACCACCGTCTCCCTGTAAAAATATCGGGGATTTTTTGTTTGTTTTTTAAGTGGCGTTCGTTATTCGTCCAACTCGTATATCCGAACGAATAATACGTATCGTAAATCCACCGTTGATTTTAGCGAAATCGCGCGGTTTAACAATCACATTGTCAACTCTTAGAGCCGAACCGATGGGACATCGTCTTACGGTCGTTCGTTACAGAGCTCGCGACGCGAATAGGATAATAGCTCACCTGACAAGCGTCGTTGCCCGCTTCGCCGCCGGCGCAAAAGCTGCTGGCCGGCAATATGAATATCTTCTCGGTGACGGCGTTTATCTTGCGTATGCACTCGGCGTCGCTGACCACCGGTATATCGGCTTCTCTGATTCGCAACGGGATCGGGCCCGCTTCACCCATGTACCCGTACCCGGTCACCGTGCACCTCTTACCGGCCGCGTGGCTGACCCCCCTAGCGGGCAAGCACACCAGGCACACGCCGTCCTTGAGCTCGGCCTGCCCGTGCAGCTTGAGCAGCGCGATGTCGTTGTCCAGCGTCTGAGAATTGTGATTGTGATGGATGTACGTGGTGGCCACCCGGAGGGTCTGCGCACCAGGGCTCCCGTATTTCCTGGTCAGGTCGTGATCACCCACCCGTACGTAGATGGCGTCTCCGGATCTCACGATGCTGAAAATCCGAATCGTTCTTTTATTCCGAATCGTTTTCGCGCGGGCTCCTCTGTAACGGACGTCGAACACGACGCGCGTATGCCCGGACACGAAGATGACGACGACTTTTGATGTATTTCTTCATTTCGAGATTAAATCGCGTATGGTAAGTGTTTTACGTCTTTATTCGTCGTACGGTCGAGTCGAAATAAAACGAACTTACTCGTCATTATTTTTTCGTCGGACTTTTTTTTTGTAAACGTTATACTTTTAACACAGGCGTAATACGCCTTTAAACGTTTAAACGATCCCTAATGTCGATTTGATATGTTTAATTTATTTCGAATTTTATCGGCGATTATTATTTGGGAAAAACATTGTTAGCGCGGGTCTATAGGTTCCTACATGTGCTACGAGCATGTTTCGCGACACTTTTAACGCTAGAAGTTTACAATTCTAGTAATTACGATTGTTGTGGACAACCGGAACTGCCGACGAAACAACGATTTACTGTTGTTGGGTCGGATATTGAGAATGGCTGCGAGCGAAAAAAAAAACAAAAACGCGCGCGTTCTTACCGATCACGCCACGCGTATTGTCGTACCTAAATGGCGTACGATACGATTGACGCAAGAAACAATGGCGCCGAAATGAAACGGCGACGTGAAAATTCCGTCGGTAATTTTGACCCTCAACCGTACTATTTCCCGCCGGATGTAGTAAAATGAATAATACCCGATCGTCTCGTTCATAAGACAATGGAACACGTGCGGACGGAGAGAACTCGATTAATACGATTTCGCCGACGAATACAATAAATATTGCGTAAGACGCGCGTGTTGTTTAAAAGTGTCGAGCAAATTCTCGTAATTACGCGAGTCGTGTATATTACGACGCGTGTTCGACGGACCTTAGCCGATTCGGACATACGTGTAACGATAACGGTTGACGGTACCGTTACGCGTTTCGTTTTCGGGAATCGCCGAACACACCCTGCCGGACGGCGGGTAGGGCAACGAACAAAACAAAACAAAAAACAAAAACGGTAACTTACTTGGTAACGCAATGCGCCGCGGTCAGCACCCATTGGGTGCCGATCAGGGCGCCGCCGCACAGGTATTGGTTCAACGAATTGATCAACGCCACTTGCCAACACCATTCGGCCGCGTCGGCGTCCTCGCCGCCAACCACCCTAGACGTCCGCGTCCTGGACGTCCCTTTGACACCGCACACGTACTTACTGTACGTGGACGGTTTGGACGGCACGGGATTGGACGTGGTCAGCGTGGACACGGTCGGATTCGCGGAAAAATCAACTGCGAAAAAGACGAATAATAATGACGACGACGGTAGATAATATCGCGGCGGCATTGGTGCCCCGGGGACGACGACGCCGCCGTCCCCTGGAGTTATTCGTTTTACGCGGAAGCGATATATAAATAACAACGCGCGTTCGGCCGCGTTTTCTTACACTACGACTCGGGGTCGCCGATTGTTCTCGCGTCATACCGCACGTTATTAGCTACAGCGACGGCCGACGCGGCATTATGTAGGTGGCCCACTTTGAATTCGGTTCCCCGTACGAATAACGATCTCGGACACGGCCATTATTGCCGACAAGCCGGTTCGATGAGGCGTGTGAGATAGCCAAGGCGTCGTTTAAATAAATTAAACGCCAAGCTCGGCGCGCGTTTCATTACCATAAAATCGTTACGTTTTGAGCGCATCCTCTCCGATACAACGCGTTTATCTGTGTACGCGCGTAGACACCGAAACGGAATTCATTACTCGACACGCGTACGTGGTACGCGCAGATGCCGAGAATTAATACCTGTTGCGCGAGAACGAATCGATCGGGCACAATTTTTTTTTATTACCAACCGAATCTAGGCCGTTCCTTAATTTGTCGCGAGCCGCGCCTTTTCGTTCGTAAAGTTCAGTTCGCGGTTTTTGCGTGTTAATCGACGAGTACGGGTCGAACCATAAATACGTTAACCGCTAAAAACGAGAACGCGTATTCGTCACGAATGATTGGAAAACCTCAAACGGTTTACTAACACGAGCGTATTTACGTTGAAAAACGTCGAAAGCATTATTTCAGTAGTGTTTTTCGGTAGATCATATTTAAATTCCGCGGCGTAAGGAGACATTTTTTAAGAACGAATTCTAAAACGGTCGTGTCTCTGTTCCACGAAGCGTAACCAACTTCGTTCTTAACCGAAATCGTTACAATTTGGAAGTGTATACAGGCGGCAGTTTACCGAATCGACGTCGGTGAAATTCGGACGCGGTTCGTGTAAAAAAAACGAAACGACTCTCGGCAGTCGAGTAATTTCCGCCGACTGTAACCGAAACGTCGACGGGAACGTGAAATCGTGTAGACAAACACGCGGATACGTGACGCGGTAGTTTTTCACTCACCGGGCGCCGGGGTGTACACTTGCAACGAGCTCGGTACGTGCGGCCTAAACGGCGGTACGGTGTCGTTCCGTTGGACGAACCCGCCGTGACTTTGGGGCGTGGATTGTTGCGGACTGGGCCCGTGGTTGACTACGCCTGCTTTCTGTTCGATCACTTCGCGGATTTGCGTTTTCGAGGCGCAACACTGCGTTCCCGGTTTCCGGCATTTGTACACGTCCGTCATTTCGGCGTTTCCTGCGGGACGGCGAGGGGGAGAGATAAGAACGGACGTCGGTCGGCGGAAAAACGCAACGCGTTTAAATAATACGAACGTAACCTGTCTAAAAACGAAACTCACTGAAACACGTGAACGACAGGTACGGAACGATGCACGATCCAGGGCACTCGGGCCGTCCGTCGGGCGGCGGCGGCGGCACGGTCGTGGTACTGCTGGTGACCGTGGCGTGATGGTGGTGCGCGGCCGGCGGCGGCCGCGGTTTGGGCTTTTGTCCGTGGCCCGCGGACGACGGGGCCGCCGCCTTGGTGTTATCGCAGCACACCGAACCGCGTTTGCACGTGGACGTGTAGGACACGAGCACGGAGGGCCGTTCGCAGAACGCGGCCATCAAGTTCAGCAGACAGAAGCCCGGGCACTTGGGCAACGGCGGTCCGGCCGTCGTGGTGGTGGTGGTGGTCGTCGTCGTTGTAGTCGGCGTGGCTGTCGGCCGGGACGGCGGTTGTCTAGACGGCGGCGGCTGTCCCGGGCCGTCCGCGGGCGCGGTAACGCAACAGCTACTGTCCTCGCCGGGACAGTACGCGTCGGCGTCCACGTCGTCGCAGAACAGAGCGAACAGCCCGCTGACGCACTCGCCGCGACACTGTTTGCCGCCCGCGGGCGGCGGCGGCGGCGACGCGGCCGACGTGGTCGTTGTCGTCGTCGCCACCGCCGCCGCCGCCGCCGCCGTAGCCATCGTTGTGGCCGTCGCGGCGGGCGGCCGATGCGGCGCGTTGTTCACGCTGATCCGCGTCGAGTTCCTGTCCAACACGACCAGGTGTTCGGTGCCGACGAACGCGTCCTTGGACACGCAACATCTCAGCCCCGTTTTACACATCTCCGTCACGTTCAGCACGGCCTCGCAATAGTCGGCTATCCTCTCGGCCACGCACACTCCCGGGCACACGACGCCTTCGCGACGAAAACACGCGATTTAGTACGACGTCAAGTCCAAAGGACGACGATCGAAAGGGACAAATTAATGAGAAAACGTTCGTTCGTTCTTCGACGACGTAAGTTAACGAATAACAACTCCCAGCCACCGCCGCCGCGTCCGAAACGCGGCGGTGTCCCGTTTACTATATTGGTTTACCTTCTTACCCGGATTGTTGACGGACGAAGAATTGGCGTCGACCGGTCTCTGCTGCTGTTGGTTGTTATTGCCGCCACCGCCGGAAATCTGCGAAAACGAAGATTTTGCGGGTTTTTTTTTTATAAACGAAACAAATACGTGACGCTTTTACGACACCCGCGCCGCGTACGGACACACTCACCTGCGGCGGCCGGGCGCTGGATACCGTAGACGGCGTCGTCGGGTCCGCCTTGTTGGCGGCCGTCGTACTGTTCGCCGGCAACGGAGGCGGTTCCACGCAGCATCGCATCGTCGGGCTAGGGCACTTGACGTTCTCCAGCACTTCGTAGCATATTAGCGTGGCCAGCGTGTGCACACAAACGCCCGGGCAGTCCTTGCTGTCCTCCGTGCTCGTGATGGTGTCCAACAGACCTGCGTCGGGTTTTTTTTTCGTTATTATTTTTTTTTTTTTAAATAATAATCGTCTTCGTCGTCGTCGTGTAAGTAGGTATTTGGGTCACACGCCAACGTGCGTTTCCTTTATTGTGCGCGCATATAACGGTCCGGCGTGCCCCGCACGTTTCCTCAGTAACGGTACCGCGGTGCGTCGTGTGATTTCACGACGTGCCGCCGCCGCCCGGCCAACTAACTCCGTATCGCCAGGGATATTTTTTGGCTGCCCGACGCGGACGTCCGCGTCCGGGGATCGATTACGCCGGACGTTTTCGTACAAATTCGGATTTTCGAACGCCCCGCGGGGTCGACGCCGTACACGAACGAACGTATTTGTACATTCGCCGCTATAAAATGGTCACCGTTTGAATTTCGATCGCGTCGACCGAACGATCGAATTTCGATTACACGTTGAACCCGTGGAAAAAACGTAACGGGACCGAGTCTCGGCCCGGAAACAGGTTTTCAACGCGTTCGTTTTTTTTTTTGTTTCGAAACGCCCGTGTCATTTTTCGTCGCTGTCTAATCACACGCGGCCAAACTAACATATCGTATACGGACATCGACGAACGTAATGACGCTGTGTCGATACGCGCGCGAATTTTATTCGACGCGAACAGTTCAAACCGACAGCGGTTCCCGTGTATGTTCGCGTTGGCGGTCGTCGTTCGGGAACGTTCCGCCCGGACGCGTCGAGACGCCGATATATATTCCGATCCCGTCGTCGATCGAGATCGATCCGAATCCGTCGACACCGATGTATGCGCGTCTCTCTCGCGATCGAAGTACCGTCGTCGAGACGTCTCGGCGTTGGGTGGGGTGGCGGTTTAACGGAGCCCGCCGCGGTCGCGCGTCCGAGACTCGGACAAGACGATTTCGGGTAACGGGCACTTCCGATCTCGTGCCGGGTTGAGTGACCGGCAAGGTCGCGACCTCGGCCGGCCGGTTTGTACGGACGTTTCGACAATATATCGTAACACTTATCTACGAGAGCGGGTAGTTATGTGGGCGTGAAACAACCACGGGGGATTCGATTAGTCGCTGTGTGTGACGACGACGACGACGACAGCGATCACGTATACGATGACGACGGCGGCTGATTGAGGTCAAACGCTTTCTTTACAAAACGTGGTATACACACACATATGCGCGTATACACCGATTGTTCGGCACCGGGTCGAGTACCGTTACGTTATTGCGTGTCCTCGTTCAGGTAACGGACGATATTGTCGCGGGATAAGTACGCCACGGTACACATATCGCGCCCGAGTTTGTACTCGTACGTTACACATAAACACGCGCGCGTATTCCTTCGCAATAATTCGGACCGAGACGGTTACCTGAAAAGAAACTGCTGGCCAAAGAGTCCGTGTCTTGGCCGTGCGCCATCATCGCGGGTCGCTGCGCGGCCGCGCATAGCAACAGCAACTGCAGCCACGGGGTCCACGGTCTGGCCATTGCGGTGGTCCTGTGGCGAACGGGTGCCGACGGCTGAAACGGTTCGAAGTCGTCGGCGAGCTGTATAGGTCGCGCCGCTTCTGTACGGGGCCGGTCACTGCGGCTGGCTCAAACCGTCGCTAATCGTCGAGCGCATAATTTTATCCCACGCGTCTAAATTGGACGACGAATACCCGAAGACGACACGGCGGCCGTTCGTTACGCCGCCATTCGCGCCGCGTATTCGGTAGAAATAATTACAAGAACGCGGACCCGGCGCGTATATCGACAAGTATACACACAGGCGCGCACTGATACACTCGAACGCGCTTTTGGGAGACGCGCGAAGAACTCGCGTGGTACGTCTGTAGCTAGCGGGTCGCGCCAAACGTTTGTGACCGTCGCCGGGCCGTAGTTAGTTCTCTCCGCAACGCCATCATTACCACCACTACTACCACCACCACCATCACTTTCGACCCAACCTGTTCGTCTCCATCATCCAAACGAACGCGTGTCCACGACGTGTTACCTTATTCCTTGGCCGGAATTTTCCGAAAAACGCGCTTTATTGACGCGAAATCACGCGTCGCAATTCGCGAATGGAAACGGTTATCGATGCCGAATTTTGATTGCTTACTTCCTTTTTATGTCCTTTAGGGAGTATTCGTTAACGATACGACCTTTCGTTCTTTGATTACGAATTACACATCGGAAAGAAATTACGCGCGTACGAGCAATTTCATTCAATCGAAGAATCGCTTAAATATTTCGATGGACTCTTCTTCGGGTAATAAATCGCTACGGAGATTCGAATTGTATACGGAATTCGAGTTACGACGAAGAATTAATCGTACGACAAAAACGGAACGCTAATCGATTAAGAATTGTGCCGCTCCCGACAATATTCGGCGTACCCATAATTAAGCCGCAATTCGTATACGTAATGAATTTGTCGTTGGCGCTTGATCATTTGTTTAAACATCGTTTTTTCTTCGATTTTCAAAATTAGTTCGAGTAATTTATTGATGACCGGAACCCCACAACCGTTCAAATTTTCGTTCAAACACACGTTTCATATAGGCGAACGCGCGTAGTGTTCTACGATGGGTCCGACTGGCGTTTTCACTAACTCCGAATTCGTGTCGTAAATTGTAACGCCGTAAACGACAGTCGGACGTTCAAAATTGCGACTAAATACAGTTTGTTCGCAGTTTTACGTTACGATCACGGCAGTCTGCGGATTTACTCGAGACGATTGTCGTGTCGTTAAACGGGTTTGACGCGAAAACTGCTTCAATCAACTCCGCATGTCAAAAACAGTCGATGCGGTACAACGCCGTCGTTGTTTTTCCACTCTGGTTCGTCATTCGTTACTTATATAAGTATGTAAACCGCGATTGTACGCGCGATACGACAACGGATCAGTAGCGGCCCCTCACAAATAGGCCGTCAACATTACACCAGCCCCTTGACAGTAGTCGACGTCATTGTTGGCGCACGATGTTCGCTAATGTCGTCGTTCCGTACGGTTTTCATCGTATCGAAGTTAGGGGGGGGAGGAACGATTATTACTTTCGATTTTTCGATCACGTTTGTCGAAACAAACGCGATATACGTAACGTGCATACGTCACCCGAATGAATCCGTCGTATGCGTTACGGAAACGTAAAGGCGAAGAAGAAGGTAAGTCTCTCGATACACTGGGAAGGGAAAGATCCGCTTCGTCATCTCGGCAATTTCCACATGCGTAATATATTATTACGAAAACGGCGCGCGCGAGATTTAAAAACGGTCTTCGGCCCGTGAAAGTACCGACCATTAAAGCGTTTTCGACGGACCGGCTTTTACGCGGAATAATGTGACGGTGTCACACTCGAACGACGCGACCCTTTTTCGTACCTGGGTGCGCGCGTCGGATATGGTTATAATAATCGTTCTTGGGCCGTAGTCGCGGTCAAAATTCGAACTTATTTCGTTTTTACTCGAGAAAAATACTCGTTACTCGCGTCCCGGATACTTCGACGATATTATTACGTATAGCGTATAATATAAGGTCGTCGAAGGTCACGACGACTTGGAAAAAAGATCGCGTCGTTATAGGGAATTTATTGTTTCGATTTTATACATATATATATATAGCGAAGAAATTCTGCCATGCACGATACTCGTGATCGGATGATGGTGATAGGAGGAGAACACCCACATAGTTATCGGGATGACAGACACACTGGTTTCGCAAACGGGGAAGAATCTGCGCGACGAGTGTGAATTGTACGCGATAATACGATACGTGGAATGACCCGGCACGGGAACGCGTCCCGCTTTATTGTATTTCGTCGTCGCCTTCCCGCACTACTTTCCTTAGCCGGGTAACGTTATCATCTCGACGATCGAAACGAACAGTGGCGGTGACGGACCGCGTTTTTAAATACGCGTACCGCGGTAACCCGAACGAGGGCCACACGCGTCGTAACGCTCCTCACGGAAGACGCCTCTTCCGCTGCCGCCGAATGGAACCGGTAAATATATACGACGCGCGCTTCGTTCGGTATGTAATATACGATTGGTGTCGTGTGTGTGTGTGTGTGTTTTATAACGGTTTCTCTCGACGTGTATACAGATTCATTCAGGCGGCGGTGGTTTCGTTCGCTTAGGGCCGTCTATCCGAATTCCGCTGGCTGGGGGGACTCGTCGTCGCCGTCTCTCGGATTCAGGAGGCGTTCCCGATTGACGAAAAACAACATTTTTCGAAACGAACGAATTCCGTCCGTTCAGACTCACGGGTGCGACTTGTCGTAGGTTTTTCTCTTCGCGGAACGGAGTGAGGCGAAACACACGCGTCGTATTCGCGGGCAAATGGCATTGTACGTACGAAAATAATTACGGACGCGTGTACGACAACGGCGTTCGATTATTAAAACGCTCGTACGTTTTCCGATATATTTTTCCCGATCACGTGGGATCGGATTAATACGTTCCGTTGTTATTTACCGATCGACGTTTGTGTTACGCGTCGCCCCATTCACCCTTTCCGATTTCCAGTCCGAACGTAAACGTATGAATCACCTACACGTTTAGTGGTCCAACTTTTTATTCTCGCCAGTAAAAACCGACGACGAAGTATTTATTTCGCGGATGCTAACGATTATTACAGACACAACAAACGAAAAGACAACCGACTCGAACAATGTCCCCGTACACTTTTGGTCTTATAAAGTATTCCGAAAGCAATTATTACGTTCGGAAAATCGTTTTCCTCGCCAATTTAATTTCTATTAATTTTTCCCTTTTTACCGGCACAATTAGAAACGAATCCGGGCAATTTATTTATTATCGACGCGTTCGCCAAGCACATTAAATGTTAACGTTTATAACTAAACACAAATTGCGTCTTTTATTTCGAAAATTTAATATTTTTTTGGAAATGGGTACGTACAGACGCAGAAGCTAATCTATTTTTTCAATATTTCGCCGTTGTTGTAAATGCCGGAAAATAACGTTACCTTTGTTACTTGGGAAATAAAGGACACTATATCAGTTTGTTTTCAATTTTACGATCGCGATTTTACGCGCTTAAATCGACAGTTTATAAATGTCGTTAAAAATGTAACTATAATTGAAGCAATTGACGTAAAAAATTTTATTGGAACCCGACAAATACATTAGAAATAGGAGGAATAGAAGAATTATTAATCGTGGTCAGCTTTCCTGCAGGATAATAAAAAATAGAGATAGCGTCATTTATTTCCAGGGATCAGAACTGTACTTACGTTATTTCCCAGAAATATATATTAATATCATATGTATACTACTCATTCCGTTATATAGTGTGTCATAAATTATTTGGCACGCACGTGCGTTTGTGTGTGTGTGTAGCCTCTGAGGTTTTAATTGTACAACTGCATACGTCGAATTTCGTTACAACGTCGTATTTGCTATCTGAAAAACAATCTCATTGTATTCCACAATGTAGAGAATAAAAAAACGATAATTTTTCGGATGTTTGGACCGTGTCACTTGACAATTTCAATTTCATTTTTACGACGATCAAACTGAAATTACAATCTACCGGTCGACGTCTAAATGTAATAAGTAAATTTAGCTAGTACACCGAGAAGCGTAAATACTCGTCGGCGAACCCAATCTAAAACGGCACTTTTACTGTTAGTACGTTTATTAATTGTCAGCGTACAAAAATAATAACGCTCGACAAAACAATGGTATAACGTTTTACGTACGGAAGAAATAGGACTTAGTTACGAGCAATTTATTGTTGAGCCGTGTGGAGGGATTCCATAGAAAATAATAATACGTACGTAATACGCAATCCGCTACGCAGGCAATTACGAATAAATTATACGCGTAGAGCTGTTTTCGCGCGAGCGGGGGGAAAAACTCGGTAATTACTAAGTTTTCTATCGTTAAATACGATTCGTTTTTTCTTCGCCGGATATTATAATTCGTGTCTCGTATAACTGTAGATTCGTGTTTATTTCCAGACACGATAATAGAACTTCACACTTTCAAAAGTCTACAAATTACCGTCGTTTAAGTTTATTTTAGATTTGGGCCGGCGATGTGTAGTAAAAAAACGTTACTTTCGCGACTTTTTAATTAATAAAAAACGTCTAATAAAGTAACTACGACGAATGTATACGACACATATACGTATAAACGAACAATCGATAATCGGTGTATACGAATATTACGACGAATGTTTCGTAATTGACCGTTAAATCGAACGATTTCTATCCCAACGTAAATCGCTGTTGGCGTACACAAAAGTCCGGTAATATTCATAATAATGGGTTCGTACAATACGTTCGTGCGTACGCGTACATTATGCAATGGCAGTCGTATCCCTCGCCACCTCCATATTCCACAAATATTTGCCGATATCGATCCCAAATAATCGTTGTCTTTTGGATACCGTGAAATTCGGTTAGGCGTAAAGGATACACCGGCACGCGCGTTGGAAACTATTTTAAATATTTCGCGGCCGATATCGGCGTGACAATGGCGCACGTACCGATGGTTCCGTCTAACGGGCCGTAATTAACGAGAACACCCGCCGTCGACTCGCCACGACCACACAAATGCGATGCGACATGTCGAAGACGTTACTAATACCGTACGCGTTAATTTCCGACCGTTGAAATCAAAAATAGGCACGACGGACTACTTCCTCCTATAGCCGGCGCA
>JAIPRN010002487.1:0-29966 GCA_025469175.1 Geopemphigus sp. TES_GeoC_2020 | reverse complement strand
TTCCTAAGTAATTCTCGTATCTACGACCCCGAAAATAATTGCGTAATAACTCACTAGAATTCAAATACGTCCCCCAACAGTGCCTGATTACCTATACATTGGTAATTAAGCATTTCTTTCCCCTTGTCCCAGCGGACTTACAACCTTATTTTTGAGTTATTACAGAACTATACGGTTTCGCCCGCCGACCGGTGTCGATACGCGGCGGTATACGTGATTGCCTATCCGGGAACGCCGTCGTATTTGGGCGTTTCTTCGGTGCCACGACACGACATCGGCGGACGCAAAATTCAACGAAATTCCACTAAAAGCTGTCGCACCGGCACCACACGATATGTCGCTACCGGTAACCGAGTGTCGTCGATAGTAAACCTCCCACTGGCGTCGATATTTTACGGCGCCCAGGCCACTCGTTTCGATTTTCTAAATATTCGTCTTACGAATAGTTTCGTCGAATAATTACGGTTTTTTTTTTTATCCGCCGTAAAACAACACGAACGTGTCGCGGGACACGCGTTTGGAACGAAGTCCCTTCGTATGCAGGGCTGACCCCATATTTAAACTGAACTACAAAGGCGAATTTCAAATGTAATCGCCGAGAGCGTCAGAGAGTCACTGTTTAAAAAAATCTCGGTACGTAATGAGAATATATGATGAGAAAAAGGAATAAAAATAAAGAGCCAGCAGACAAGCGGGCGAACGCAAGGAGGTAAATGGGAGACGGTGTCAGCGCGCAGATAGGAGATATATACACATACAGTAGAAACTTGATTAACCGGACTAATTGTCGTCGTTAGGCATCCCGATAAACGAAAAACCGGATAATCGAACGTATGAAGAAGATGGAGAATGAGCCCGTACATATAGTCTCGTGCAGTCTTATAGTGCGCGAGAGAGTGAGGTGTAACCAGCAGAGGCGGTGTATGGGAGGGAGTAGTTTATCGGTATCCTTCGTTCATTCTCTTTCGCTTATTCGTAACGTTACGTTTGTTCTCGGCTAGGTCCCCTCGCTCAACCCCGCGTAGGGAACTTCGTTCCAAAAATTTGTTTTATATCAATTTACGAAACTCGCCGTAATGTCGCCGCTAGCATTTCCTCTGGTGGTGCTAAAATTGGTGTCTTTCTTTCGGACGTTTTCAATCATGTTTACTAGTACATAATCAAAGGTATCTTGCTTGCCCGTGCGAGTATAATTTCAAAATACTTATCCGGGTCGTTATTTTCGAATAAATTGTACTACACGCCATCTAAATATCGGACTTTTATAATGGGACGCGCCCAAAACCGTTTATTAACGCCCTTTTTTTGTTCGTCTTAAATATACTAAATATAATTCGTTACTACTGGCCGTTCTTAACACCGCCCTACGCGCTCGGAGGATAATATATGGTCGTTGTGTCGTTTCAATGATATCAGTATCGTGTCGTCCCAGCGAAGAAACGGTCTTTGTCGCCGAAAACTCGTACACAACGTCACCCGTACATACACCACTGCCGTTCGTCCGATCGGTCACCCCTCCCCCCCGGCCGTTTAAATTCCTTCGTTTTATTCGATCCCCCGCACGGACGACGAAACCGAATTTTTCCCCGCAACAACGCGTTGTTATACGTTACCGTTTCAAACGTCCGACGATAGTTCGAACATTTATAAAGAAAACGGCGGTGTGTGTGTGTGGCTCTAACCGACGACGAGTGTTAACGACGTTTCGTTGCCGTATAATTCGCGAGACTTTTCGTCGAGTACGGCGAACGGTAACCTAACAGCGCGAATTCGGTGGGCCGCGAAACAATTATCGACGAATAGTAACGAAACGGATAAGTCGGTACTTTTTTTTAACCAATCGGAAATACACCCGCCGTCCCGAAAGCGGGTCGCCAGCGTTTATCGTTTACGGAACACGATAATAGTACGGTCGTCCTTAACGGGAACATGAAAGGGACGATCTGCCGCCGTACAACCAAGTGCCTTGTGGCGAATCGTCGACGAACGTACCGAAAAAAAAAATATGGCCGAAAGTGTCGGGAAAATCGACTGACGCGCCGCGCTATTTACGTTCCCCCGTTTAAGAAAATAGATATAATCTTAAATTACAACGGGCGGCAGGTAACAGTCCCTCGGCTACGTCCATTCAACGTGTTCCTTTAGACCGAATAAAAAAAAATTTTTTTCGTCCCATGGAGGAGAACCCCCGGCCAGTCGTCCACCACCTTCGTACACCGCGCCCGCGTGCTTGGTCGACGCGCTTGGAAAAGGCGTGGACGGCCGCCGTTGGAAACGAGTTATTTTTTACGCGAAGCTCTCCGAGTATCCCTTCGGTCCGTTGACGTCGCGACAACGTCCGCCGGGCCTGTCGGACGTGTTAATAAATACTCGGAGTGTTCCTGGACGCGTGATGAAACTACCGACTGGTCTCGGAAATATTTACCCGTCGTTCGCCGAAGTCTTGGCGCATTCGACGCGATCGATTCGATTTTTACGACGGTACCGTACCGCCTGCACACCGAGCGGGGAATCGTTCGGCGAACGAACGGCGTCTGACCGAATTTCCCGATGTTTCACAATACCCGTCGCTACGAAAATAGTTCGCGTATTCGGTTTTTTCGTTGTTGAATTTGCCGTGGACACCCGGAATTGTAAATAACATCGGACGGGCCCATTTTACGCGCCGTTCGGTGGCGGTAACAGACGTATTGCCGAAACCATGCGCGTCGTCGTCGCTGCTCTGCTGCTGATCTATTGGACGGCCGTGGACGGTGGGGCCTATCAAAAACAGCTGAAAACGACCGACGTAGTGGCGGACACGATCAAGACGTACTCGTCGACCATGCATCAACTGAAACGCTGCTATCTGTGGTCGAGAACGTTACCGTATCAGGAACGGTTGGACTATTTGATCACTTTGCGACGAAAAGTAATCGCGTGTTCGTAGGGCTCCGGACGACGTAAAAGTCGAACGGACGGCGGGAAAACGATAGTATAGAATAAGTACGCCGGGGCATCCGTCCACGACGGACGGCCGATGCCGGCGTTAGTGGCGCGTTCTCGAGTTTAGTTTTGGCCGATTATGGGCGATCGACGAATGTTGAACACGACCCGTTTTCGTGTCCCTTAGCGGTTCGAATTGTTTCCGATTCGTTTCCGATTCGGTCGTAAGAAACGTCGTTTTTCGGATGGATATTAAATTGATCGGGAGCATCGGGGACACTTCACTAAATGATCGAACGTTAGAGGACAGGAAGCGATTTTCCGAAGACAAATTTAACGAACCGCTGCTGTTCAGGGTGTTCGGGATCTAAGAATTTTCAAATTTCCGACCACTGGGGCGGCTCGTTTTCGTAATTAAAAACGTCGGAATTAATTAAACACGGACGACGAAATACGTACGCTCCGGGTTTGAAAACGACCCGAAGTCCAATCGACTGTAGTGTACCGTTCACACGTGTCGAGACAGGTGTCGATTTTGAAGTAATTGACGGACAACTCGTTACTCGAACGAAAAACATTCTAGATCGGCCAACGAGTCGTTCAAAAACGTGTCCGAAAGTTCTCGCCACTGATTTCGTTCGACTTTTGTCGAGCGGTCAACCGAACTCGGCTCGCGAAATAAAAGTGTCGTCGACAAAACCGTCATCGGCGTCTCTGAAGTACGCGGCCGGGTTCGCGTTTCCCTTCCCAAAGTACACGCACCGTTCGGCGGTCGACTCGCGCCGAAAACGGCCGACGTCCACGCGACGCAGCCGTCTTTTCGTATTTCGGGCGCGTAGAACACGTCCACGGTACTAAATACGGATCGAGACGTACCCACCGACACTCGATGGCGTATGTTTCGGGTGACCAGGCGGTCGGTAAATTACCCGCGAGCGTTATTCGTGTTTACGTATCGGTCCGTTTCATTAATTCGATGAGGACAGGTTGCCGGCGATGGATTATCGCGGCTATAACAATGAACGACAATTGTCGCCCGGAATGCGATACCGAAAACGCGCCAGCCAGTCCGTTTCGCGAGAATCGTCGCTACGCAAAAACCGGCGGCGTATTTACAAAACTCTTTTTCGGGGGGGAGAGTGTCATAATAACGAAATAATATATTTAAAACGCCAATATCATCGTACGCCCGTTTCATTAGAACTTTATAAATAGTTTTGTGTACAAATAAATCTTAAAAGAAGTACTCGGCGATTAGAATATTTACTTTTGTTCGTTATATTTTCCCAAAAATGCGATTATATTATTGACACGTTCAAAATTCGGAATTTTCCAACTTTTTCGGAACCCCTAACAACCCTCGCCGTAAATACGCCACTGGGTCGTATCGGTCGGAGCTACGAGACCGTCCCAATACGCGTTTTCGGTACGCGCGACGGGTGCCGGTGAGTAGGGAACGTAAAAAATTGCTCGAAAACGGTACTCGGCCAACAACGAATTTAAGTATATTAACAATTAGAACAACGCGAACGACGGCGACGATAGTTAAGCGCGCAGCTAACGCGACATGGACGGTAACGATCGAATCGACGACGAACACACACAGGGGACGCGCGACGGATTTCGTTCAACATTTGTCGATCGTCTGTAATCGATCAACCGAACCCGACGATTCGGGAGAACGGGCGCGCGTATTCGCCTCCGGCGCGACGATTTTTCGTTACCGAACCGTATAACCTCCGTCCGGTATACTCACGGGTCACGTACGTACCGTACGATATCGGAAACCGACGGGTTAGTAAGCGACGCCCAGCGCGGGACGGGAATCCGGTTGGAAAAAATTACACCCGGCGAACGTTCGTTTCACATCCGGCCGGTCCGCCGTACGGACGCGAAATTCGTCCGCGGTTTATTTACCGATAAACGCGTAAGCGACGGACGGCGGTTGGGTAACTAACAACGGTCAAGCAATCGTAGCGATTGTATTTGTATTATATTGTAGCTTACCGGCTTACGGGCTTTCAGATTTGCGACGTGAGATCCCAACGCAAGGAGACGTACAACGATTACCACGTACCGTTTCAACGCGTCACGCATCCGCTGGCTGTCAACCATTTAGTGCACATCAAAAACGTCAGGCTGGTCGCGCAACCGATTTTCGTCGGTTTCGCGACGTTTTTCGGATCGTTTACCGTGTGGAATTATCATTTTAAAAGGGGCGAGTACTAATATACCGCGCTCGGTATACGTGTTGTAACCACGTTCGTTACCGTCAATATAAGTTAAATTACGTAGGGCGCGGCGTTCGATTATTCACACAACAATTCACACCGACGTGGCGACTTTTGGTTAATAATACAAAACGGTTAGCCGACGGTCGATTTCCGGTAAGAAAACAATTTCGGAGGGTGAAACTGGCGGCGATCCGCCACAGGTGTGTGTGTGTGTGTGAAGAGAGAGGCGGATCAGCGATCGATTCCTCTCCGGGTCGAAGAAAACGGTTACGTGGTCGATTTTATTAACGGCAGACCAACGAGCGACGTTCGTATCCGTCATAAACGGCGAATTTGGTTTTCGAACGTCGAACGCGACGGTACTGATACGGTTATGGACCGATGGTGTTCGTTATTCGGAATGGAGCGTACGTGAGATAAATGATCACACCGCGGGGTTCGTGTTAAAACGTTTAGTTCGAAAATGTTTTTCGAGCGCGTGCCTAAACGATTTAAATGACACGCGTACATTAGACCGCGAGTGAAGTACTAAAATTACATCACGACCGTCGCTTGTTACGAATCGCCGACGAATTTCGAATAAAAATTCGTCGGATATCGTTCGGGTCATTCGGTATAAGGCCTTAAGGATTGGTATACCCCAAAAACCTCGGGCATACGTCGCTGTCGCTCAACCGCGACAAGTGCGTCAAGTTATCGTCGTCGTCGTCGTCATCGCCGCCGCCGCCATCGTCACAACTCCCGAACACCGACGTCGTCGTGGCCAACGTCCGGGCGTGCTGATCGTTCACCGGGCCCGACAATCGTTTACCGTTTGCGGACGAAGCGAACCGTTCCAGCTCGACGATCTTCTCTTCCAACGAACGTTTCGCACCGTCCAGCTTGTCCAGCTCGGCCGTCAGCCGGCCGTTCTCGGCCTCTAGCTTGCCGTTCATCTCGCGCTGTACGTCCAACTTTAGTTTGCTCGAATAGCTATCGTCCGTGGCCGCGCGCAACAGGGCGTTCAGCGCGTCCGCGTTCTTTTTGATTTCCCGGTCGTGCCTCGCTCGGTCCGTCTCGACCAGTGCCGTCAAGTTTTCCACGCACTTTCTCAGACACGTTTCCGTTTCCGCCGATTTGGCCAGTTCGCCTTTCATTTCGGCCAGTCGCTCGTTCACCACCGACAACTCTCTGTACGTCTCTTCCGCGCTCCTTTTGTGCACGCACAACTCGTTGATGATCGTATTACCACTCTCCTATACGGTTATGTTCGGTACAACAATTGCTGTTTGGGCGGGCGCCTCGGGGACGTTTATTACGCGCGTTCTCAAATTTCCGTTTCAAAATTCTCATTCGACACGGGCGCTCGTATTTCATTTATATGTACGACGGTTCTTAAACGTTTTTGTCGCTTAACCACCGACTACCGATGATTAAAATCGTTTTTTCGCGTTTTTATCAAAATCGCGATACGATTGGTTTTTGTTTTTGTTTTTTTTACGACGTATCTGTCGCCTATCAAAAAAAAAAAAAAAAAAAAACGTTACGAAATTCGCGCGATAATAATTTCGTCGACAAAAAAACGAAGTCGGTAATTTATTCGGTACGATCGGCGTAGTTAATTTTAGACGCCGATTCGGTTTTTTTTCGAAACTCGATGATCTTCACCGCGAGAATACATTTTCCCCGTTCAATTAGAACGTATTATTATTGTTATTGTAAACAATGTTTTGAATAATCGCGTTCGACTATTTTCGAAGTATCCGCAAGTGTCGGGACACGAGGGATGTGAATTTGTACATCGTCGAACTTATTATCCGTAATATTAAATTGATTACGTAACAAGGAGTACACTAATTGGATTGCGTTTAAAAAAAGAAACCGAACGATCGTTATCGTCGGTAAGAAAGCGTCTAACGATTTTTTTCGGAAAATTGTTTTCCAAAATCGCGTGACTTGTTTTGTTCGTCCCAAAACACACAATTGTATAACGGCCGATTCCATTAAAACGTTTGATCATAGCGAGGCCCGTGGACGGAAAAATACGCTCAACGAAAACCAAGCGGGTCGACCGGTGGTTCGTACGAATATAATTTTTTGTTCCGAACGAACTTTCGGACCAAGTGGTACCGCCGAATATCGGCGTTAGGTATTAACGAAAAATCGTCACCGGTCTACGCGATCCTGTCGATATGACCGCAGATTTGTTCACCCCGTCGACGGACTTGAACGAACTCGGTTATGTCGAGGCGGTATACACTATCGGTAATGTGGAAGAGCCGCGACAAATACGATAATTTCGAACGAACGGGCGAATCGTTCGATGTAAAAACTAGCGGGGCCGGGCGAGCGGGCGTTTTGTCGAAGGGTACCGCGGAATTTTACGAATTATACACGCCGCGGTCGCGACAAATACGCACTTCTATAACCGCGTCCGCGTAACGGTTGTCCGGTTCGTTTTCGATCTTGTTCCCGGTCAGCTCCTCCACCTTGCTCGTCAGCGACCGGGCGATTAGCTTGTAACGTCTGTTTACCAAATTGGCCCGTTTCAAGTCCTCCTTGTACGCCTTGCATTCGTTCAACATCCGACGGTGGTTGATCACCATCTGGTCGTGTAGCAACATTCGCTGGGCCATTTTCTCGTCGATCCACTTACGGGTCACCGCCAAATCGTTTTGCAGCTTCTCATTTTCGCCGTCGCGCCGTTCGATTATCCGTTTCAGCTCCTCTATACACGCCATCTCGACGCGACAAATCCTCTTTGTACGTCCCGTGTGTACGCCGAACGCGCTCCAAACGTCAAGGGCCCGCGAACTGTTCTATATATATCGCGGACACGCGCTACGCGAATGTATGTCCCATTCGCTTTTGTCGGCGTAAACTAGTACACGAAGCCCGTAAACACTATACCCGCGTAGGTTACGTAAACGGTTTCGCTCGGGCGCGCGATTTTATTCTGAATCTACGGCCAAAAACGTGGGCGTTTAACAAATGCCCGCGTGTTGATTGATCGCCGCGTTAAATGTGTGTTTCGAGCCAATACCTTACCGTAATTACGAGCCGCGAACAAATTGTTCGCGTAACGCGCGGCGGCCCGGGACTACGGGCGTGATTTTCCCCTGGAGGGGAGCCACGTAAAAATTAAGGCGGCCCGTTTGAAATGTTCGCGAAATTCGCTTTCGAACAAACGGACGACGCGTATTTCGGGAACGCGATCGTTTTTATGTTGCGACGACGGGACCGTGGTCGTAAAATCGTTTAAATCGTTACACGTTTTCGTCTAACGAAATGAGCTTTTCTCCGATCTGACAATCGTAGTTTTAGCCCTGTGAACTTTTTATAGAATCACTTTAGAATCTCTTTTTAATCTATATATATATATATATATATACGAATTTATCGGAGAAAACTAAATTTTATTACCTAGATGGTTACGTATATTTTCGATAATAGTTTAAAAACCGGCTCAGGTTCGCACGTGGCGTATTCGACGGAAGTTTTCTAAAACGTACGTACGCGAAATATCGTGAAAATCGGTTCGTAATAATATTGGGCGCGTTACGCGAGGCGAAACGTTTAAATCAAAATAACGCTAGAATTACCATGGGGATATTCCCGGCGTTATTTCCGTCGTCGATTTACGCGTGCGTCTATTCATTTCCGGCCGAACGTTTTAAATTTAAAAATATTCGAATTGTCGTGATTTTTCCCGACCGAATTTACCGTTTGAAAATGGCGATAGAATCGAAACAATTGAACGTCACGAAAAAGGTAACGGGTATCGTTGATATCATTGCGGGCCGCGTAACCCGAATTTTCGTTCGTTTCAGCAATTGCAACACAACGAAAACACAATTGACAATTTGTTAATATCCCTCGGCAAATACAAATTGGATAATAAGAATTTAATCGACGAATTGGCCCAGCTACGAGCGAATGTAAAGTCTGCCGAGGTAACGGCGGTTACGCAACCAATATAATTAGGCGGCCGACTCGCCGTCTTTGATTCGTTCCTAGTAAACGCGTTATCGAATTCCGCAAAACCGCCGCTAATCTGTAACATTTAACGACGCGAAGGCAATTTCCACTCTAATTACCGTTGTGTAAATCGCGTGATTCCACGGCCCGCGTACGTTATCGTAATTACGAGATTTTCTGTCTGTACCGGGCGTTCCGACGGTTTCGATTATTTATCAACGGCGATAACCGTTCGCGGTAAAACACAATGAACCCGAAACTTGCACGAGGCACCGCGGGCGGCGTATATTCGATTTTATACGATAATTTTCGTATATATATATATATTAGTAATACGCTCGTCGTATTTCGCGGTTGTTCGCCGCGTAGATTCTTCTTTAGGCATTGTTCTCACCAAAGCAACTTGCAACTGCAACTAGATCGTGCAACTCGTTGGGTCGCAATCGAATTTGAATCGCGTCGCGGTCAGTGTTCTTCTCATTGAATCAACTGTTTTTTGGTAATGTTGTTCAGTCTCGGTCCATCTCGGTAATCGTTACCGCCTATGACTTAGTCGGTAATAATTTAAAACGTTTAGTAATTTAATAACGTCTTCGTCTGAGGATGACGTCGTTGTCGCATATTTATACTTAAAAAAAAAAGGAAAACAAAAAGCGATTTTGGAAACGAATAATATACGCTACGTTTATTGTGTCAAGAGAATCGGATCCGGAAAAATTACACGAATATTGGTCCCGAAACGTTTAAAATCCTTGTAAGTTTAGTAGAAACCAATATAAGAAAAAAGGACACTAATTTTCGTTAGTAAAAATATAATAACGACGTACGATTAATATGATATGGCGACACGGTGGTCATTTATATGAAACTGCGGATAAAACCGCGCATGTCGAGTTCCTTCAAACGGTTTCGCGCAAGTTGGATCACTTTGCGCGGTCGCGTTGCCACCTGGTGAGAACGTGTTCGTTAGTTTTCGCGTTGCGTTTGCGTTTCAATCGAGTTGCAAATTGCTTTGGTGAGAACAATTACTTAGGGTCATTTGCGGACGCGATTACGTACGGCGTTGCCAGATTTACATTTTGCCGAGCCGGGATTTTGAAACTTTTTGCCGAGTGAAAAAAACGGGATTATTTCGTCGAAAGCGGGACACGGTAAAAAAAAAAAAACGTATATAATCGGAAGTTTTTAAATATCTAATTTTTTATTTGAGTTTTAAATCACGCGACAATAATAGGTAGCGAAAATAGCCGTAGAAACGTATTTTATATCGTTATTACGCGCCGGGTGGGCTGGCGGTTGTCCCCAAAAGCGGGACGAAGCCTGTAAAAATTAAAACGTCTGGCTGCGCCGATTACGAACGTATTACTTCATTTCCGTCACGTCAGAATAGGCCGAACGGTCCAAAACAAAAAAAATGCGAATCCAGTCCGACGCTCTTTCCCAACGCCGGGTTTACTTGACGGTGGTCCGCCCTTAAACGCCGTCATTTTCCGAACGGAAAATTCTGGCGACGGTGCGCCGAGGGTCTCCGTAACGCAAACGTACGAATAGAAAACGCGTGTCCGGAAAATTGAATTACGAGCGAAAAAAAATGTACTCCGTCGGTTTTTTTGTTTTTTTTTTCCGTAGGCGTTGAATGTGGAGCTTAAAAGGACGTTGGACAAACAAAAAGTCGAAAAATTCAACGATAAAGAACGTTTCGTAACTGTAATAGAGAATTATAAATCCGAAATAAACTCGCAAAAAGCAAAAGTAGCGGACCTAAAAGTAACGTATATTCGAGCGAAGTACGCGTAAAACATATCGACGACGCGGAATATTTCGAACGAACGAAAGCGACGTGTCGGTTTTATAACGAGAGACGTCGTTTTTATTTCCGTTTCCTTATTGCCCGCGAACACGTTTCCGCGTAGACGGACCTTAACAATTACGTTGACACGATCGATACCCACAAGTACCCGAGTTGTAATTTCAGATGCAAATTAGCAATTACAAAAAGAACGACGTATACCGCGTGAAGGAATTGAAAAACAAAGATAGAATAGTATCGTCGATGAAAATGGATAATAAAATAAAAATGAGCAGGATAGAAGATATGACGGTACCTATTAGTGTTTATTCGCGTTCAAAAATATACGATCGTTAATTTCGTGTTTCGCGTCGGTAACACGCGCGCTTATTATGCGTACCTGTACTACCGCCGTCTGCCTAACCCGTTGTCGCGTACTCATATCCGGCGTAAATCAATTCGCAGGTTTCTTTGAATAAAGAAAAATCGGAAAGAAAAATAACCGAAAAATTCTTCGAAGAGATCAAACAAGAATGCGCCAAGTCCATCAATAAATTTAAGACGATACAAAACGAGAACGTCACTTTGAAATCGAGACTAGTAAAATGGCTATTATCGTGCGCGGGTTGCTCGTAACGAAACGGTTGTTGTTCGCTAACAGACGGGAATCAACGACCTGAAGGACAAAATCGTGATGCAAGACCGTAACGCGACTTTATTGAAGGAAAAGCTGAAGCACGCTGTCCTGGAATCGGAAACACTGAAAACGGAAATAATACCGCTAATCGATCGCATCGTAATTAATAGACTGACCGAAACGGCGAACGGCGCGTAACAAGTGTTTTGTTCCGTATCAGAAACATTTGGAGGATACGAAAACGAAACACATATACGTCGGTAAAAACATGGGCGACGTAATAAGGGACCTGAAACAATGCAATATCCTAAATCAACGGTTGATGGACAAGTTCAATAGTAACGATCAACTCGTGTTACTGGTACCGGTATCGTTTACGTATATTAAAGACGATCGCGCGCCGGGATTAAAGCTATTACGCGAATGTTACCTACACCGCGATCGAAGCACAATTGGTCAGCGTTTAAGGCCGGCTACACACTATATGATTTGGTCGGGCCGACAGGATCAGCTGCAATATCATGTCGTGCGTGTCGTCCGACGTTAATCCTGTCAGGTGGCCGTTTCATCTGATCGCCCGACCGACCGGGTCGACCAAATCATATAGTGTTGTCGGGTGGGATATTCGTTGATTTTTTGGTGTTAACGTGATAACACGTCCGTTGTACTTTTTTTTTTTTTGTATTTAATTTAAAATTCGTTTATTAAACTTTAGAATGGCTGGTCGGTGGAATTTTTAGAATCGAAACTCGTTTATGGGATATAACAACAATACAGTAATCATCGCCGTGTAATTATTTTAGTAATGTCGCGTGGCCGAATTGTGTTCGTTCAATTAGCCATTTTTTTTGTCCACATTCTTCGTTTTTTCTTTTCTTCCCCGTCAATGTTAATGCTGTTAGAGCAATTCCCAATTTTCGTTAGTTAGATAACGGAGCCATAATAAATTGTGGTTTGTGTATATAGACCTGATAATTCGTGAACGAACAATAATTCGACACGCGAACACAAGTAGACACGAATTAGACTGACTAAACCGTGTGGTGGCCGTGGTGTCTGTAAGCAAAACACGATTTGGTCAGGCTATTTGTCGGCCCGATCAAATCATACAGTGTATAGCCGCCTTTAGCCATTTCCATCGGTATAAACGACGGCAATATTACGTCGCGTCATACACGAATTCCGTAACAGTTCCGAACAATGGAAGCGGAAACTTTCATAATTCGAAAAACGTACCTAATACAGCGTACCTAAACACACGTTTACAAATAGGCGTTGTTGTTTTTCGACAGTTTAACGTGTTTGGCGTTGCCCCGTACCAAGCACAACGCTGTACGACAAAGGTCGTCAGAAACGTTACGCCACGCCATACGGAAATGCGCGCGTTAAGGGCGATTTTCTTATTTCGATTTAAACCCGAAACGTCGACTTTAACGTTCCGTCGAGTTTACGAACTGTATATTATATTAATTACTTACCGAACGAGCGTATGTAAAAACGAAAGAAATTACTTTCGGCAAACTGGTTTATTAATAGGCGTTTCGGTTCTAATAGTAGCCACCGTTTCGGTTTCACGTTCGTATTTCTGGACAATCGTTCATTGGGACGGGACCGGTTTTAGACGGCCAATAAACAATTGAGGTGACTGACGACGGTATTCGTTCACTCGCGTTAACCATTAAAAGACAACGGGCGTAAAACACGTCGTCGTGTCGTTCGTCCGTACCCGGCTATCGGTCGTCTTTTTAATTCTCCCTTCGAGTACACCATCGATCGGCGTTCCATCGGGTACAAAAAAAAAACCCAATTAAAAACGGAATATTCTACCCCGTTAAATAATCGAATATTTAGAAAAATTACGGTTTATAATAAATAAACTGTTAAACAGGGTGATCAAGTTCGTAAAATAGGAGACGACTCGGACGAATACAATTGCGGTAAATATTAGCGCGTTGTATATATTCGACTTTTCGCAGGTTCCGCGTAATCTAATATCGATTTGTATTTGTTACAGTTGTATTGAAACAAAAACAATATCAAAACAAAATCTACGTATTAGAATCAGAAAACGCCAAGTATTCGTTAATTGTTGTAACAGACAACGTAAGGTGTACATAATGTACTTATTATGTTACGTTTTGTTCGTTTGTTGCGTAGGCTTCTAAAGAAACTAAAACAAAAAAACGAAATCATACGCAAATTCAAAATCACACTTACTCATAGTCGACAAGTCGAAGACCAATGCGAAAACAAACTAAGAGAATGTAAAAAACACGACGCGCTCAATTATCAGGGGTTAATGTTTTGTGAAACGAAGAAACTCTACAAAGATCGAGAAAACTTCAAACTCCAGGTAGAAATACATTGTAAAATTGTAAAACGCGTTTCGTTCGTTTCGTGCGCAAATAATTTACGCGATATTTGTCGCGCCATTGTCAAATAGATAATCAATTTCAATAAATCTAAGCAAATCAAATTACTTCAAGCGCAGGACAAAAATACGCATCTCAAGATCAAAAAGTTACACGACGAAATACATTTAAAAAAAAAAGGTACCCGGCCGGCTAACGAATTGTGTCTAATAACGAACAAACGGGTTTTGAACGTGTTAACAAAGCGATTACGGCACGATTTGTTTTACAGAATATTTTAGTACGAAACAAATGGAAGCCAACATGAAAAGAGAAAACAATCAGCTAAGGAAACAAAACAAAAATTACCAAATATCCTTAAACACTTACAAACACTTCATAAATACCGATAGAAAAAACGATTCAGGTCGAAAATCAATAATCGCCAAGGACAAACGGAGTGTAGAACTAGTAAAACTTATTGTCCTTGCCATAATGTAAACTAGAATATTGGCTAAACGTGCCCGTTTTGATTACACATTAGCTGCAACAGAAAATCTACGAGTTGGAAGAACATTTGAACGTAGAGAAACATAAAAATACGAATCTGTCGGAAGAAATAAAAAAGCACAAGGAAAAGTTCGAAACGAACACAAAGCAACTTTCGGACGAGCTTAACGAATTAATCCGTCAGAACAAGGAGCTTTCACGCCAGAACACGGATTTAAAGTATCCGCGTTATATATATATATATTCGATAAGCGTATTGAACGAATAATGAAACGTGGGGGCGCGTGTTTTACTTTAAGGTATAAAAACAATACACTGGCGAAGCTGAAGAGCGTTAATGAAACGATGAAAACGGAATTGAACGAGGCGCAAGCGCGTTACATGAACGCGCAACAAGTGATAGCCACGATAAAGAACGAAAAGCGGATACAGCTGAATTCGTTAACGTTACCGGAGGTTCGGATAATGGCGATAATCGTCGAATTTACTACCGGCCGGTATCGAAAATGTAAACGGTTATTTCGCAGACGGTGTGGCCGAATATGAAAAAGGAACGACTACTGAAACACCAACTGCTATTGCGGAACGTTAATTGCCAAGCGAAATTGATCGAGTTGAATAAGCACAAGGAAACGCGGCGCGTGTAGACGTCTGGCCGGTGGACGGGGCTATGGAGGATCCAAAACGAGCGGACCCGAAGCTCTCGTGGGACCAATGCGGCTGCAGCGACCGGAACTTCGGCGTCGCCGGAGTGAAAATAAAAAGCCAATTCGAACAAAAAAAAAAAAACGACGAATAATTCGAAACACCCTCTCCCCCACCCCGTAGTTATTAAAACTTACCGTCCGGCGAGCGAATCGTGCGCAAAAACAAAAGCCCGTTTTAACCGGTAAACCAGTAATTCATCGCGCCTCCACGCGTCCACCTTTGGACCGTTTGCCCGAACGGCACCGATTGTCGCGGGCCAACGCCATCGTCCGTTTGTGCAAAGGAGCGCGCGGGGCTCCGTGCAAACACGAACCGTACCCGTTCTATAAAACGGTTACGGTAAACTAACGTAACAATTACTTACCGTACGCTATATGATCGGTATTAGTACGCGCGTTCTGCTGCCATTCCGCCGTACGTACCGCGTTCGCGCAATACGCGTACCATCACCGCGGCGACGAACCCGACGTCTTTATCGGAGTTTTTCGACTACTAACGGCGCTTGCCGTCGTTACGTACCGAAAAGACGAGTATAAATACTTACGCAGGAAACGACGCGTGCTCGCGGACACGAGTTTGTTTCGTTCGTATTGTAGAACAAACACCGTCCGTACGGACAAGTGTCGGAAAGTACGCCGGAACTTGACCGACGCGTACCGTCGCGCCCAAAATCGTATCGTTCACGGTGCGAAGTTTTTACGCCCTTTCGTCGTTGACACGGCCCGGATTGACGGGAACGTTTTCACCGAAAACCGTCGGGCCGACACAGTCAGCAGTCCGAGCTGACTAGGTAACTAACCGAATTGGGCTCGACCCACACACGAGCTTCTACGAGTTACTTACTCTGGTTACGGTCCGAAGTTGCGCTTCCAACGGCCGTTAGTTAGCCTAAATGCCGGCGGTGTTTCCGAAAAAAGCGCTAGTTTTAGTACGACGTTTTTTTTTCGACGAATATCGCTCGAATTCGACGCATTTTGAACGGTCGCCAAAATGTCGACTCGTAAAACACCGGGCCGTAAGTACGAAAAATACGAACGTTTAAGAACCATTACGAACCCGGCACAACAAATCGGACACGCGGAAGACGTATCTTCGTAGTTCAAACGCGTGTCGCCGAACAAAACAAAACGGCATTTTAAAAAGAACGTCGCGTTTATTTCTCTTTTAATTCCAAATACAAAAAATTATTATTTACATACATCAATTAATACGTTAAGCGTATCGTACACATTCGTTGTTCTCATCTTAGCGGTCTACGCGGTTTGTATACAATACGAATTATTTAATAATAACAAAATCAATTTTGAAAAGCGAACGTCGCTTTTAACGTTACAAAGTCGATACAACGTTATTGCCAACAATCGATTTGTTCGCCCTAATAAATAAGGGTTATAATAAATAAACACAAATGTCTTCGAATCCGCGACAAGCGCGTATAAATTAAAAGATTACACGATCCGATGTTCGTACAAAAAGAAAACGATAATTTTAATGGCGATTCGGTTTCTCGCTCTACACTCGAAATATAAAATTATTTGAAAATACACTTATTACAATAGTTGACTACACGGACGCGATCGTTATTGCGATTGGATGTGTACGGTGACAAATGCTCTGGTAAAAACTACAACACAGTAATACGCGATACATTGTAATAACAAGCGGTGTCGGGAGCGAATAAAAAAAAAAAACACGAATTAATCGCTAAACTTAGTAAGACAAAAAAAAAAATACAAAATTCGTAATAGGCGATAATATTATATAAAAAAATATTTTAAAAATTCTTTTGTTTGTTTGGTAGATTTTTTGTCTTTGTAAGACAAAAAAAAAAAAAATACAAAATTCGTAATAGGCGATAATATTATATAAAAAAACATTTTAAAAATTCTTTTGTTTGTTTGGGTGTGTTGTTAAGTTTAATAATATGTTCACGATCCAATCGGCGAACTATATGTAAAATGTACCTCGAGAATTCATTGCAAGTGAATGGCCGACGACAATAATACGTTTCTTACATTTCTACCTAGATCAACACATCAACGATTGCGCGTCGTCGTTGCGCTATTTTTTTTTTTTTTGGCGAACGATTATTTTACGAATTATCTACTAGCCGAATTTAGAAAAATCCAACCAGCATCGCCAGGAACATACAATTTGTCGATGTCGATGTCGCTCGAAAAAACGGTTTAACGAATTAGATAATACCAGAAGAATCGTTAATTGGAATACTGAAGGAGGAATATTTACTTCAAATTGTAAATAATAGTACGAATAAACGCGATCGAGATATTACAAACGAAAAATCGACCTAAACATTTTATTTTCGCGTAGCAACTTTCGAATTTTGTATTTCAAATGTTTCACAAGTTGCGAGAGCGCAAATCCTATCGGGGAAACTCAAATTTCGTCAAAATAACGAATTATTTAAACGAATTCCATAAGTTTTAAGTGTTTAAAAATGTATCGAATTATTATATACACAAATATATATTAAAATTGTTATTATTATCCGTATTAATTTTTATTTTATTAAATTTAATCCTTAATAGTTTATTATTTATAGTTATTTGGAGACCGAGCCTTTAAAAACAAAATAATAATAAGAAACTTTCTGTGGAATTTTGATAAATTCCCTATTTTGAACTTTTACTTTGTTGTATGCATAATTAAATATTATTAACTACTAATTATTACTATTAATTAACTTTGAATATTTATATAGACAATATAATACAAATAACTCACCGAAGGGTCGATAATTACCTTTAAATGGAGACATAATAATTAACAACTTTCAAACTTGATTTTTAATTGTTTCACAATTTGCGTTACTATAATAACGAATTATTTAAAAGAATTCGGTATTGTACTATTAATTAAAAAAAAAAAATACTAATTTCGACGAATCGATAAAGTGATGTAAATATCAAGTCGAGTGTAATACAACGTCATAGTTTAAGAATTACACAGTGCATAAATAGAAACATACACGTAATTATCGGCGATAATATTTAGTATACTATATATATACATTTCTAACAATAAGTGTTTAAAAAAGGTACCGAATTATTAATTTATATACATAGATATATATTAAAAATTGTTATTATTATCCGTATTAATTTTTATTTTATTAAATTTAATCGTTATTAGTTTATTCGTTATTGTAAGTTTTAGTAGATTTTTGATAAATTTCCCATTTTAAGCTTTTACTTCGTTGTATGAATAATTGACAAATTTTAATAATAATAATAACTTCTATCGAGGAAATACAAATTTCGTCAAAATAACGAATTATTTAAAAGAATTCGGTAAGTTTTAAGTGTTTAAAAAAATATTGATTTATTATATACACAAATATATATTAAACTTTTTATTATTATCTGTATTAATTTCTGTTTTACTAAATCTAATCGCTATTAGTATATTTAATATAGTTATTTGGAGACCGAGGCTTTAAAAACAAAATAATAATAAGAAACTTTCTGTAGAATTTTGATAAATTCCCTATTTTGAACTTTTACTTTGTTGTATGCATAATTAAATATTATTAACTACTAATAATTACTATTAATTAACTTTAAATATTTACACGGACAATATTATAATAGAATAATTAACTTAAATGGAGACATATAATAACTAACTACTTTCAAACTTGATTTTTAATTGTTTCACAATTTGTGTGACTATAATATGGAATTATTTAAAAGAATTCAATATTGTACTATTAATTAAAAAAAAAAAAATACTAATTTCGACAAATCGATAATGTGATGTAAATATCAAATCCAGTGCAATACAACCACATAGTTTAAGAATTAGACGGTGCATAATTAGAAACATACACGTAATTATCAGCGATAATATTTTAAGACGAAAGTATAATATATGTATACATTTCTAACAGTTAGTGTTTAAAAATGGTACCGAATTATTATATACATAAATATATATTAAAAATTGTTATTATTATCCGTATTAATTTTTATTTTATTAAATTTAATCGTTATTAGTTTATTCGTTATTGTAAATTTTCGTAGATTTTCGATAAATTTCCAATTTTAAACTATTATATCGTTGTTTGAATAATTGACAAATTTTGTATTTTAAATGTATCACAAGTTGTGAGACTATAATAAATCCTATCGAGGAAACTCAAATTTCGTCAAAATAACGAATTATTTAAAAGAATTCGGTAAGTTTTAAGTGTTTAAAAAAATATTGATTTATTATATGCACAAATATATATTAAAATCGTTATTATTATCCGTATTAATTTCTATTTTATTAAATTTAATCGTTATTAGTTTATTTAATATAGTTATTTGGAGACTGAGCCTTGAAAAACAAAATAATAATAAGTAACTTTCTGTAGAATTTTGATAAATTTCCAATTTTGAACTTTTACTTTGTTGTATGCATAATTAATATTATTAACCACTAAAAATTACTATTTAATTAACTTTAAATATTTACACAGACAATATTATAATTATTATAATATAATATAATAATTAACTTTGAATATTTACATAGACAATATAATACAAATAACTTACCGAAGAGTCGATAATTACCTTTAAATGGAGACATATAATAATTAACAACTTTCAAACTTGATTTTTAATTGTTTCACAATTTGCGTTACTATAATAACGAATTATTTAAAAGAACTCGGTATTGTACTATTAATTAAAAAAAAAAGATTACTAATTTCGACGAATCAATAAAGTGATGTAAATTTCAAGTTGAGTGCAATACGACATAATTTAAGAATTAGATGGTGTAATTAGAAATATACATGTAATTATCGGCGATAATATTTCGTATATTATATGTATACATTTCTAACAGTTAGTGTTTAAAAAAGGTATTGAATTATTATATACATAAATATATATTAAAAATTGTTATTATTATCCGTATTAATTTTTATTTTAATAAATTTAATCGTTATTAGTTTATTCGTTATTGTAAGTTTTCGTAGATTTTTGATAAATTTCCCATTTTAAGTTTTTACTTCGTTGTATGAATAATTGACAAATTTTGATAATAATAATAACTTCTATCGAGGAAATACAAATTTCGTCAAAATAACGAATTATTTAAAAGAATTCGGTAAGTTTTAAGTGTTTAAAAAAATATTGATTTATTATATACACAAATATATATTAAAATTTTTATTATTATCTGTATTAATTTCTGTTTTACTAAATTTAATCGCTATTAGTATATTTAATATAGTTATTTGGAGACCGAGGCTTTAAAAACAAAATAATAATAAGAAACTTTCTGTAGATTTTTGTTGAATTTCCCATTTTGAACATTTACTTCGTTGTATGAATAATTAACTTTAAATATTTTCACAGACATTATAATACAATTAACTCACCGGAGATAGGACAATTACCTTTAAATGGAAACAAATAATAATTACAATCGCATTATTCGAACTAAAATGAAGTAAATTTTAAATATTGACATAGATTTGTATCAATTTATGACGCTTTTAATTGAGGGAACCGTTTGGCGGTTGCTTATAGCTCAAATATATTTTGAATTAGTAGGGGACTTATGTCTTTACGATCGATGTATCTTTTTTTTTCATATCGTTTATTTCAAAGGGTCTGGAAATATTCGTTCCCTCGTACATACGCAACGATGATATTGGAGTGTTGAAGACGAAACATCGACCACAATTGAAATCAAATTGTACGACCTTGTAGACATTGTTGGTGCTTTGAAATATTACTACCATTGGCCCATAGAACGTTTCCCTCGAATTTTCATTTACGTTATTCAAATATACAATAGTTCCTGGAACCAATTTATTCCTTTTATAATACGGCTGGTACCAAGCTTTCCACTTAAACTGGACAAATTCCACGCGAAGAGAATACTCGTATCGAATGAGCGGGGGCAAAATGTAACTGGAATCCTGGTTATTCAGCACCTGGACCATTTTATCGCCAAAATAGGTTGAGTATCCGATAGCCGCGTACAACGGTAAAATGTTTGAAGGCGGGACTTCGGTATTGTTTATATACGATATAAGATTATCTATTTTGCCATCCCATTGGCAACTGTTATCAATGTAGGACTGTATTACAGAGATAACGTTAATGTATATGTTTATCACCTCCTCGTTGATACCGCGTTTTACGATCTCTTGGGTGTAATGTTTTATGTTATTTGTACCGCAGAATTCGGTGAAAAGTTCAGAGTCGTATACGTACGATCGATCACACACTAGTGTTTTCGGCATTTTGAATGTTTTCGCGAAAGCGTTCAGATTTTTAATCACGTTGGTCGGGTTGCTCCTTGACATCGTGTATATTTGGGTGAACATTGATAAACTGTCGATTATTACAAGCACATACTGACTCCTATTTTGGGTTAATGGGAAGGGCCCGGCGTGTTTAACATAAACCACGTCGAAAACGCGTTCGCCCTTTTTGATGTCCCGCCACTTTTTGTCCCGTGGGTTACACGTGGTACAACGCTTAATGTGAAATCTGGCGTATCGGCGAAGCTTCGGGAAATAATACTTTTCGGTTATCTTTTCGATGGTCTTAGTCAACGTCAAGTGTTTTTGGAGATCGTGGTAGTAAATTAGTATCATCTTGCGCATAGTTTTCGGAACAATTATCAAGTCACGGGTACCGTGTGCAGTGTCCATCGAACGGTAAAGCAGTTCGTTATAGACTCTAAAATTGCTCAAGTCGCGCTTTGAGCAGCCGGAATTAATTTCACGGACGATTTCCGCGATTTCCGGAACACCCTGCTGCATTTGCCGCATATAATTTTTATCATTAGTGTCGGCCGTTGTCAACGGTACCTTTTTGTCCGCCTGTTTTATATGCGCACTTTTCTTGTTAAACAAAACAAAATGATAGTGTTGAATGATCTTTTCGTAACACCGTAGCAAATACTCGTCAGTGGTTTTCATTACGTTCATATAAGCGAAGGCTCGAGAATCCGTTACCAGGATTATAAGCTGCTTGGCGAACCAATCGTTGAGCTCTTTAAACGCCCACATAATGGCCTCCAATTTGAGCTTATCGGAATCGTACGATCGTTCACGGCTATTCACGCGTCTACTTATACAGCGTATCAATTTAAGTTCGCCGTTGTCGTTTTCTCTTTGGTATATAGAAGCGTAAAGCGTGTGTTCCGTCGCGTTCACGTGAAACTCGGTGTAGCGTTGCGATTTGTAAGCTTGCAGTTTAGGTACGTTGGTTAAGCGCGCTTTAACAGAATCAAAAGCGTTTTGTTGCGCATCGGTCCAATCGAAAAGCATTCTTTTCTGCGAAACGTCGACAATCGGTCGGATCATCTCCGCGAAATTCGGCACGAACTTATACAGGAAACGGGTGGCGCGTAGGAATCGATGTACGTCGCGCATGGTATTCGGAATTTCGTATCGCACAGTGGTCGAAACTTGTTCTTTGCTTGGTCTTAGACCGTCAGCCGAAATTTCAGCGTTCAAGAACTCCACGCTGTTCGAAGCGAAAACACAACTGCCGAGACGGGCGGTAAAACCATGTTCGCGCAGTATCCCCAATATAAGATCGAGGTCGTCCAACATCGTTTGCCAGTTGACGGCGGTCACGTAAAAGTGGTCGTAATAGTTTAACAAAATATCCGTCTCCACCTTTTGCGCGGCCCACTTTACCACAGCGTCCAACGCGAACGGAACATTATTGAAGCCAATCGTGGTATGCACGTTTTGATTGCCATAAAGAGGAATATCCAAGTGATTATAGGATAGATCGAGCCTCGTAAACAACTTTGCATCGGACACCAGGGCGAAAAAGTCGTCCGCCGTCGGTAACGGGTACGCGGATTTCGTAATAATATTGCCGTTAAAGTAGATTAGCACCTTCTTGTCGCCCTTATTCACGTTAAAGCGTAACATTGGCCCACCGCCCGACGAACCGACGGCATCCGGAACGCGTGACGAGGTCGTCCCCTCCATACCGTTACACCCCTCGTGTTTCGAACCCGACGCGGAATATGGGCTATTAGCCAGGAGGGGCCCGCAACTGCCTACCGTTTGCTTAGCAACGCCCGAATTGTTCGCCGGCCGCACAAAGCACCTGCGATGAGAGTTGAGTAGGGCCAGCAACCGATCCCGTTGTGCGTTGTCGAGTGCGTCCGGTAGTTGGATGTCATTGAAGCCGATCGTTTCCGTAACGGGGACGAACTTGGGGTCGGCGCCGGGCAATAGTTCCACGCGTCTGGTTAGTAAACTGTTCGCGTTCAGCGTAATTAATTCCTCGGCGGAATTGAACAGGGGTACGTTGATTTTTCGTCCGTCGATCAACGCGTCGATTAACGTGACCCGAAAAGGGTTCAACGCTTTCGACGAAGCTGACACCAGTCGTTTCAACGGGTGTTCAATTACCGCGACGTCAATGTTCGCGAACGGCCACGCGGCGCTAATATCGGACGACTGACGTTCGCGCGTGTCGCCGCCGGCAATTCGTGACGACTCGCGCCACGATCTTCCAACAATAAACCCTTCGGAACCATCGGTGTTGGGCACCACGTATATTAGAACATTGTTTATCAATATTTGGTCGATTTCGACTGATGCACGGGTCGAACCTATGGCCTTGATAATCGTTTTAGTATTAGGTTTGTAGATGTTGGTGACACCGGCGGTCCATTTAATCGCCAATTGTTCGACGACGGCCACTTGTAACAGACATTCGGCAAATTTGTCGTCCATTACGCACGGTATTGCCGAAAGCCCGTTAATTTTGGCCATTTTCTTACCAGTAAAATCGTTACGTACCTTTTGCGGCGGCGGTGGTTCGGTAGCGGTTGTCTGAGGAGGAGCAGCAGCAGCAGCAGCAGCAGCGACAGCGGCAGCATCGGTGTCCCGGCCGTTCTCGCGCTCCTCACGTAGTTCGTTGGACGCCGACGGAGTGCCATCATCGAGTTCGATTAAGTCGCGCAATAGGTCGGCCGTGTTGGTGTGTTGTTTCAATAGCAACGTCAACGCCAGTTGTCGCGACCGCAGACCATACAGGATTAACTTCTTCGTAAAATCGATGTCGAATCCGAATAACTTGCACGCGAGCGCCTTGTAGTTGAAATAGTCGGTCACCGATTCGTTAGAACGTTGCTTGCGTTCCTTCATGAGCAGATAATTGCCGAATATGCTACAGCCGGTTAAAAACTTTTGCTTGAAAGCCGATTCGAATAACACCCAACTTTTGAAATGTTTCATTTCGTTCAAGTACCAATCGAGCGCTTTGCCGACCAAACACTGTTGGACCGCTTTTAATTTCTCGGCGAGCGTCCATTTACGAACATTGGCGGTCGAATTGAACCCATTCAGCCATTCCAATCCTCGGCGCTTGTACTCGGGATTGCCGTCGTACGTGCCCAACTCCTTGACCAGCAGCTCGGCCATTGGCCCGTTCGACGAAACGAATTCGCGGCGTCAACGCACTACTATTACACGTACCGACGGCAATGGCACCCAACAGTGAGGGTGAACGCACTTCGAATCGTACGATAACCGCGGTCGCGTACGCGATAGATAAGCGTGATAAGGAAACACGGACGGACGCTAGAGAAACGATAAAAACAAAATCACGGGCGGCACGACGAAGCGATCGATTATACCGATCGATACATACACACACACACACACACACACGCGAGCGCACACGCAATTGGTGATTATCGCAAACGATAATAACTCGTAATGACGCACGCGCGCGAACACTCGTGATAAACACGAACGGCGTTTAATCAGTCCACACTTTCCGTAGTACGTACAACGAAACGTTTTCGACACGGACGTCGGCGTATAACTTACCGATACGGAAACGCGTTATCGCACGGGCGTGACACAACGGTGTTACGATTACCACCGACTCTAGTCGTGAGCAATTGGCCTTTGGTCCACTCAACCGTTGACGGTACACGCAGTGTAGCCTTCGCGAACCCGAGAAAATTCGACGTTTCAAAAACAATCGGCAGGCCAGGTGCGTAAAAACGCGTCGTCCGCGTTATTGCGTTTTTCGTACGTTACGACGCGTTCAAAACGGAAACCACGTACGTTAAAAAAACACTAGCGTTTAACAACGGCGGTCGGCGTTTGGATAACGGACGTATTTCGGAAACAATCCTCGAGTACGAAATCGGCGATGGCGCCCAAACGACACGGGTAAACAACAGTAGCGACGACACCAGTGAGAGAGGTACAAACGTAACTTATCAGGTACAACACGTTCGAGATAACGTTGTTTGTTGTATGGACGGGACGGTCGATGTGACGTCACGAACTAACGCGGTATTACCACACTCCGCGCGGTTAAACCACGTTGTCCAATAATTATCGACCACGAGATACACGAAGGCCACGCCGCCGCGTCAACGCCGCCATTATCGGGCCTTCGCTGTAAACAAACCGAATTCCACCACAAGAGTCGCTCGTTACGTTCGCGCTACGTACGCCGCGCGCACGCACGTACGCACCGCACCCCCTCCCGCCCGCTGGTCACCGACGCCGACGCCGACTGTGTTCGTAGTGCGCGTTAACCTAACAATAGTTTTCGCGTTATTTTGTACATCAACAGGCTCCATCGTCGTAACTCCGCCTTTGTTTCACCACACACTTTTATTTGCACCGCAATAGTGCTGATTACCAACGCAAAGCTAATTCGTCAGTGGCCCGTTCGTTTTGTCGCTATTCACCGACGACATTTTCCATTCCGTTAGCCACACGGAGAATTGTTGCGTTGTCGCCGAACGTGTACTGTGAGTATTCGCATTTTAACGAACGCGACGTTTAACGCGTCCAACGTGGAAAATAGGCACTCGCTAATTCGATACATTCGTACACTTTAACGCCGTCCTGGGCGTTCCGCTGTGTTTTTAAACATTAACCCGCAAAACCATTGTACGGCTCCTCATACGCTTCGCATTACGTTATCGACAAAACTGTCCGACCGATAATATTACCGTACTTTACTGTGCGTCAGATTTCATTTTGATACGAGTCGTATGTATATGTAACTGTAAGACATGCTGAGCGCTATTGAATCTGTGAACGATACTTCACATCGGTCCCACATCGCTCGTTGTTAACGACGTACTTTTATATTATGCGCAAACTGCAAACGTACAATGAATTATACCGTAGTCAGCCGTAGGAAGAAGTGTCACCTTCATTCAGTCATGAATTAAGCTTAATAAGATTAATTATCATAATTGCAAATAATTGCTTGCCCCTTTTATTCTATTTCACATCTTTCTAACCAATCTGTTGCACAGTTTAATCCGTCATCATCGATACTACGCTTTTTAGACTTTTGTTTCAACAGTTCATTACTCACATATAATTTGCTTTATATATATATATCCAATTTATTATAGTGACTATTATTATTATTATTATATCACGCATATTTTTAGACGTTCAAATTAAATATATAATTCAAATGAAAATTTAATATTTTATAATATTAACAATTAATTTATACGGTATCACTCTTATCATAGCATACTATTTGTATATTGTAGTAATATACCTCATTATTTAACATAAAATGTATTTCATATTTATATATATTAATTATTTATTTTAATCTATATACTGGTTCAAAATAGTGTACTTTTATTCGAAAAATATTAAGTCCTCTGCAAAGTGAATAATGTATCAGTTGTACGAAAAATTATATAATATATTTGTTTAGATAATTAACTATAAACACTCATGCAAAAATACTCTATTCTTATTTACATGTGTTACTATTGAGTAATAAATTGTGTTTATTTGGTATTGTATTTAATATACTCCCTTTTTCTCAATAAAATTCTATTCAGCGATAGAAGATTGCAAAAAAAAGAAAACTGGTAGTATTGTTTATCTACTTAGAAAATTTCAATTCAGAAAATTGTCTACAATGTTGTACATATAATTTCATATTTTTAATATAACCTTAGTTTGGTGCATAAAAAATAATTTTATAATTAACTGACATCTTTCATATGATCGGTTCTTGTCGAAAGGAATGAAAGAAATGAGGAATATTAATATATAAAAGTTGTGTATCTAAGTGTATATATATATGTATGTATGTATGTATGTATGCATTTATTTATGTATGTATTTATGTGTATGTGTGTATGTGTGTTTATGCATTTATTTAACGCTTATCATTACGGTCTCGACAAAACTGCTCAACCAATAAAATTAACATTTTGCCACGCTTTAGCTTTTATTTTGATATGAGTTGTATGTATTTGCAACTGTGGGACTGCTGAGTGTTATCAAATCTGTGAACGATACTTCACATCGTTCGTTGTTAACGAGGTACTTTTCTATTAAGCGAAAATTGCAAACGTTATACAATGAATTAGACCGTAGTCAGCCATATGAAGATGTATGACCTTCAATCATGAACTAAATTTAATAAGACTAATCATCATAATAGCCATTAATTGCTTGTCCCTATTATTCTATATCTTGCTTCTTTTAACCGATCAGTTACACAGTTTAATCCATCATCATCGATACTACGCTTTTTGACTTTTATTTCAACTGTTCTTTTCTCACATATAATTTGCTTTATATTTATGTCCAATTTATTATAGTAACTATTATTATTAAATATATGCTTCAAATATAAATCATATAATTAATAATATTAACAATTAATTTATACGGTATCACTCTTATAATAGTATAGTATCTGTATATTGTGTTATTACTTATACCTTATTATTTAACAAAATTTATTGTGTATATATATATATTTATTTGTTTATATAGTTAACTATCAGCACAAATGCAAAAGTACTCTATTCATCTTTACATGTGTTACTAGTCAGTAATAAATTGGGTTTATTTGTTATTTTATTTAATACACTTTCCTATTTCTCTATAGTTTTTTATTCGGTGATAGAAAATATTGCAAATACAAAGAAAACTGGTATTATTGTTTGTATATCTATTTTGAAAATTTCTATTCAAAAAGTTGTCTACAATGTTGCACATATAATTTCATATTTTTAATATATCCTGATTTTAGCGCATAAAAAATAATTTTATAATTGACTGACATCTTTCATATGATTGGTTTTTATCGAAGGGAATGAAGAAGTTGAGAAATATTAATATTTAGATGTTGGATGTATGTCTTTGTGTGTATATATGACTATGTATTTATTTATGTATGTATATATGTGTATGTATGTTTATACATTTATTTAACGCTTATCATTATTATACTATTATTAACTACCATGTTTATAATAATATAGTAATCAAAAATGTTATTACGCATTGTTAAAACATAATATACCAATTTTATTACTCTTGTGTGTATGTCGTTGTGTGTATATATGAGTATGCATTTATCTATGTGTTTGTATATATCTATCTATCTATCTATCTATATATATATATATATATATATCCAATTATAACTATTATTTTTATTATATAACGCTTATTTTTAGTCGTTCAAATTAAATATATATTTCAAATATAAATCTTATATTTAATTATATTAGCAATTAATTTATACTGTATTACTCTTATCATAGCATGGTGTGTGTATATTTGATATATGTACCGGTTCAAAATACAAATGTACTTTTATTTGAAAATGTTAGATCCTTAGCAAAGTGAATAATCTATCAATTATAGGTAAAAAGTTTTATAATTTATTTGTATTCAACATTGTTTTGCTTGCTTTGTTTATTTAATCTTCATAATAAATTAGTACATAATTTTATTATTTAAGTAATTATCAAATTGTATATAAATGTAAGTAAAAATATTTCAATTTAACAATGTCACATTTATTTATTATAAACAATTTTTATATATTTAGTTATAATTAAACGTACAAACTATAAAAAAACATAGAACATAGGACACAAAAATAATTTATTTATTAAATTAAAACTTTTTAAAATTCTAATCTATTTTCATATGAGCACTATGATTTTATAATTATATTTTAACAGGCTATATATGTCTCAAGAGCAGAATAATGGATATATATATTTACCATATATTACCATATATTACCCTATAGTATTGACCATTAGTTTAACTGATTGAATTATTTTCATATAATCTAAGGTTTAATTTTTATGTTTTAATAATGAATCTCACTGATCAAAAACTATTATGATTATAATAATACAGTAATTAAAAATGTTATTACGTATTGTTAAAACATAATATACCAATATTATTACTTGTTCATAATTTCAATAAAGCAATGCTTTTGTGCATAAAAAAATAATTTTATAATTGACTGATATTTTACGTATGATTGGTTTTTGTTGATGGGAATGAAAAAAATGTGGAATAATAGTATATAAAAGTTGTGTATGTAAATGTATATATGTGTTTCTGCATTTATTTAACGTCTAACATTACGTTCTCGACAAAACTGCTCGACCAATGAAATTACTATTTTGTTACGCATTAGATTTTATTTTGATATGAGTAGTGTGTATTCTAATTGTGGGACTGCTGAGTGCTATCAAATATGTGAACGATACTTCACATCGTTCATTGTTAACGAGGTACTTTTCTATTAAGCGCAAATTGCTAACGTTGTACAATGAATTAGACCATAGTCTGCCATAGGAAGAAATATGACTTTCCTTCAATCATGAACTAAATATAATAAGACTAATCATCATAATTGCCATTAATTGCTTGTCCCTTTTGTTCTTTATCTCGCTTCTTTTAACCGATCTGTTACACAGTTTAATCCATCATCATCGGTATTTTACTTTTTGACTTTTATTTCAACAGTTCATTCCTCACATATATTTTGCTTTTTATGTATGTGTGTATATATATA
>JAIPRN010002486.1:0-29973 GCA_025469175.1 Geopemphigus sp. TES_GeoC_2020 | reverse complement strand
CACCCCCCCCGCCCCCCCCCGGGTTTTGATTAATACCGATTGGATTTTACGTTCGTTGATCGATCGCGCGTTACGCATACACACGTAATTATTACGCGACGGAATCTGTCCTGTTTAACGCGAAATCGGTTAGGATAAATCGGATAAAAACGTATTACGTCCGCGCCATCCGAACGGGCGGCAATTCCTCCGGCAATTCGTCCGGTAATTCGTCGTCCCCGGCGTTTTCAATCGCAACTATTTAACGAATCGGTAATTTCTAGACGCGTCCCGTTCTAATAAAGGAACGAACTTATATATCGAAAGTATCGACGAGCGAGGAGGGGAGCATTTTATTTTCAAACGATTCGCGCGTATTTACGACCGGAGGAATCGCTAATGTTTCGCGGTCGTTTTTCATCTCGCCCGTCGGTTTCCCCGCCAATTTGAAGGACATGTCCAGAATCGAACGGTCCGTCCGTTCGTAACGATAACGAAAACACCCGCCATTTAATACGGCCGTTCGGTAGACGACCAAAATACGTTTTGACGCCGTAACAATATCGCGTCAGTTGGTGCTCGGTGCTTGGCCCGGCTTAACGAATCGTAAGCGGACGACCGTTCGAAAACGTCGCCCACGTCAAAGTACCTATTTCGTTGTCGTCAATTATTTCCTGACGGTCGGTGGTTTACACCGACATACGTTTGAACGTTTACGGTACGAATCGTCAAAAACGATTATCCCTTTTATCGGTACGTTGTATACGTAAATGGGTAAAACAAAAAAAAAAAAACGTACGCGCGATGTTTATGTGCACGCACGTCGGAATATAGACCGGCGTACAAGTGCGTCGGTGTATAAAAAAAACGTTCGATCCGTTCCGTCAAGCGGTACGTATTTTCGGGAAATGTGTTTTTGTGTTCCTCCCCATTTAACCATCGCGCCCGTTTGGATGTTCAAAAAATATACGCGTGGTAATCAGCTAATTGGCACGCGCCGGTACACGTACGTACACCGTTAAAGAATAAAACGTAATTAATATATATAAATATATATGGCCAGTGGCGTACTTAGACCTAAATTTCGGGGGATGGAGAGGAGTTACTTTTTAAATAAATAAATCGAAGGATCCTAATGAAACTAGACACGTTATAAACTTAATGTAGATTATTCATTTTTAACGAACACGTTATATTATAACGTGTATTGAAATTTAAAAATATTTTAGTTTTTCGTTATTATTAACTTATACGTCTGGTAAAAAATTAATTTTTCCTACAAATTTTCGAGTGGGGGGGTTGAAGTTATCCCCCATCCCTCGTTAGTACACCACTGGTTGAAACGTGTCTTCTAATCGAGGTATTTAGAACCTTTTTTAACGCCTATCGATAGGTATTAAAAATGATTACATTATTACATTTACTTAACGTAACGAAACAAAAATTACCACCGTGTACCGCGTAAAAAGCGATTATTAACGTAATCGAATGTTCGTCGCGCGGTTATTGTTCATAAGCGGAATATCGCGATTAAGATACCAAAAAACGTTTACATTCATTTAGTTGTATCGCGAGTGGACATTTTTTCGTGTCGGTCGTTGTTTACAAATCAAAAGTTTTCGTTTCGAAAATTGTCCGTAAACCTAATATGGTTTAATAACGAATCGAAAGCGTCGAAATATAATCGGCTTAAAATCTTTTAATTTTAATTAATTAAAATTAATCTTTTAAAATCTTAAAATTCTTCTTGTATAACATATATATATATATACAAATATATTTACAAGACGTCGCGTCCGAACGTTATTCTCGTTTAGTAATTTATAATAATTATTGTCTCGGTATTGCACGCGTGAAGTTGGCAACACAATTCAAATACCTGTAACAACCGTTTTTGACACTTGTTAGACGTTGTTAGAAAGTTGCTAGAATTTGTTAGACAATATTTGCCGGAGTTACGGACACGCGGAGCGGAACTTCACGGCGGCGTCACACCGATAGTTCAAAAAGTTACTTAAACCGGTCTGGTTGGAATACTTTTAGACACTTGTTTACACGTTGTTCGCTTCTTTTTTTTCTGAAATTCGTTATTCAATTGTTCGCGCGAGTTACGCGATGCCGACTGCACGCGTAAATTCTTGTCGTTTATTTCGCCGATACACTATTTATGTATTCCATTACACGACTATACGGTAGCGATAGCTGTTTCACGTCATTTCGAATAACGGCTCTTAGCGTAGACATGTTTAATTTTAACCGAAATAAACGTCTGGTTCGATACGTTACGATTGAAAACGACCGTTTAGAAACGAATTTCTGTTTAGTTCGACGCGCTTAACACGACTCAATATGAACGAGTCGTTTAAGAATAATCGTTACAAAATTACGCGGTTCGACCGGGAACTCGGAATTTTATTGGTTTACTCGGGTAGTGGCGCGAGTTTATAAACGTGTTCGGTTGCAACGAAGACGACGCTTAACTGGGCTAATTATTTTTATCGAACTTGGCGTCGTCGCCGCGGTACCGAATTAAAACGGTTCCTGTCGGATAATTCGACGGTATTGTCGTACAATAGAAATGATTATCGCGGATTTAAACGAAGCCATAAGAAGTAGGTCTAGATTTAGCGCGTAAATGTTATTCGCTTTACACGTTACCTATTTATCTACGAATTTCTGAAAGTCGTGGTTTTTGCACTATGACGATATACCGGCGCATTCAGCACTTTCCATAGTTTTTGGCGTCTAAAAATATATCAATGGTGGTACCTCATCCACCGTATTCACCCGACTTAGCTCGCTGTGATTTTTGTTTTGTTTCCGAGACTAAAATGTACCCTCAAAGGCCAGAGATTCGAAGACGTCCATAACGCCGACACAAGAGCTAAAACGGTCTAAAATCACGGTTTTACAGAAAACAACCGACTTTGAACGCGTATTGTCAATGACTGATTCGAAATAATGATGATTATTATTATATACCGGAATTAACGGTCGTTATCTCTAGTTTATTTTGGTATAACGACATTACCGATAACGTTAAACGTTTCCTGCGATCATTTTAGTCTGGGTATTTATTGAACACACCTCGTATATACATACGGCAATAAGAGTGTCGCGTCGTCCGACGAAACGAACGAAATAATAATAACCGTTACGGCTGCTGGTTGGCAGTCAACAGCGATGTTTTCCCAATTTAATATGCCCACGTATGGCGGGTCGAATAACGCATACTAAATACACTAATACACGCGCGCTATATAAAAAAAAAACGGTTATATTTAAAATCGCCAAATAATGTCGTCGTACCTACGTCGGTACGATACGCGTGTAACTAATTAATAATTTGTGAATTTAAAAAACGTGCGCAGTTGGCACCGCGCTAACCCTAACTGGGCAAACAATAACAAATTCCAGCAACGTTTAGCGCATACAGCCTAGTTTGTGATATGCGTCGTATTCGTTATGTGACTTCTCGTCGTCGTTGTACGCTTACAAACAGCCGGCGGATTATTTATTTTCGAGTTCGTTTTTCATTGGGAAGTTTCGATCGCGTACAATAGTGGCGCGCCCTCCGCGACACCGGACAAGTCGATTCGCTTTTTTACTCGTTGAACGAACTCGGTCCATATATGTTAAATCACAAACAACTCGTAGTTCCCTTTATAACTTCAAAAATTAAAACACTTGGGCGGAAATTTTAATTTTCCCATTTAAAAAAAAAGACCTCATTCCTTATATTGTCTCCCGTACGTATTACGTTTGTGTAAAACTGTATATACGCAATACTGTGGCATTTCAAGTATCGTTAGAAGCTTTCGATAATTTACTCGAAAGTCGAAAAGAACAACAGTAACGGCCGAAACGTTCGATAAGAAATTTACGCGTTCCAATAGCTCGATCGAAAATTAGCGAATCGTTTAACTCGTCAACAGCCAGTCGACGAACGATAATTTCTTCGCGTCGTAATTGACAGAAAATAAACCGAACGACGTTTCAAGCTGCCGTTATTCTCGCGCTTAATAATACGTCGTATTTGTACGACGCGTGTTAAGCGATTTATGTAATAGGTTGCGAGCGCTGAACATTAATATATATGGTACGTCCAAGGTCTTTACGACAACCGCGCAGACGTTTATAGTTCGGTAGTACTGTAACGCGTTTAAAACAATTTATAAACTTACATTTTCTACAGTTTCTCTCGTCTTAAACGTTCTTTATTCGTTTCGAAAGTGACACGGTTCCTCGTATTTTCGTTGTCGCTTTTTTACCACGTACACGTGTAAGACGCTAAAAGCGAAAATCGCGTAACCTTATATATACGTACGCGTACGTCCGTCGGAATTCTTCTAGACGGCGTTTTACGTAATATTTCGCCGAAAATCGCGACGTGTCGTTACTATTGTCGAAACGTCGGAAAAAATAACGAATTACGCGGCGTTTAAATATGAAACAAATATCGTTGGAACGTACGCGAAATACCGTCCCACTTTTATTTACTTTCGTCGTATCGATATGGCGATAAAATGGCACACTTTTGTAATTCGTTCGCCGTATCTGTAATATAACGCGCGTCCAAAATTAGCGTTCGACAGTAATTAACGTTTAAGCGACGCCGAACAATATTAAAACGAATTATTGTCGACGTTTTAAACTACGGAAACTGGAAAGTAATTAGTTCGCGACAGTGTTCCGATAACGAACGGTAATAGAAAAATCGAAGCGTACGCGATTATTGTTCGCGCGAGTTTAACGGACGGAGTTGTAATGGTGCAAGACGAACGTATTTCTCGTAGTTTTAAGTATTGGACAAATCCGATCTTAGAAATAAACAATCTTGGCGTTGAACGTCCAACTGCCGTATATTGGGAGATCGACGTTCTCTAATATATATTTTATCGATAACCAAATTTCAATCGCCGATATTTGTCAAATAGAAATTTTCTATGTATATATATGGAACGGCGCGATCGCGGATTATTTTTAAATACAAAACGATATCGCGCGAACTCGGTAATAAAATTAATAACGCGCGACGAAATCGAACGACGTTTGTAACCGTCGTTCGTTTCGACGTTAACCTCGGTAACCGTCCGTAGGAACGCGTTCTTCGAATTTTCGTCGTACTCACAATGGGTACTTACAAATCGCCAATAAAACGAGAATCGGTCATTCCGAAATCGGAGGTCCGACGCGCGATACAATGTGACGAACACGCGTTTTTACGTATCGTCAACTCGCTATATATAAAACACTATCGGCTTTCCCGGTATGTTAAAGACGTGTTGTTATTACGCGCGCTCGGTGATTACGAACGAATAATACTATTATTGTTATACTGTGACTAATTACGACAGAGATAACGCGTTATTCTTAATACGGGTACAAATTGCGATCGCTAAAACTCCGCGCGTGCGGACGATAAATATCATTATCGACCGTCACCTTGGAACCGAATCAAAATTTGTCCGTTTCGATTACGAAATTTACGGTTATTTCCGGTATTACGCCGAGCTCCATAAATATTACGCGGTTTCGATTTCCACGTGCCGGTAATAGTTTTCGTTCCGCCGATTGCCAAACCCGTTCGATTTCGAATATCGATTTTAATTTTACGATCGTCGATACCGAACACCGTTTATAATTATCTTCTTCCTTTCGTTCCCGTCAAGCGTTTATTGCCGTTAAGACATACCGCGCGTAATAATAGTGACACGATTATTTTTTAAACGTAGTACACTTTTAATATCGCGCTTGTCGATTCGACAATACGCAGACAATTCTCAATAAGTTCGCGCACTATTATCGCCGTGAACAACGAATTACACGTACCAATTTACGTATACCCACGCGGGCGCCGGCTCCGGAAATGTCGTTTTTGTTTTATTACGAGAAAGTTTTTAAATCGTTTTTCCCCGTTAAACGCGCGGAGTTTCGATAATTACAATTTCGACGATAATTTGGCTCACGAATTAGTGTTCGCTACCGATTTCGAATCTTCTTTTCAGATTTTGCTATCGATCGTGTCGCGTGTGTCGATATCATTTTGACGAAATGTTCGTATTTAATCAACGAAAAATTCGAAAAACTCGACGGATATCGTCAGAGAGGGTTTCGTTATACGCTTATAGCATTTTGTGTTTGGACTGTCCAATCCACAAATCGCAATTTGAACGATTTGAAAAAAAAAACGATCGTGTCCTAAAATAGAACTAAAGTAAAAATGCCTAACGATTTTCGAACATTTTAATGAAACTGCCGTAATTTTCAAAGCCTATCGATCGGTTTATGTTCGAAAGTTCGTTTATGTGTCGGCATTTCGTTGTCGAAGCGATAAAATATCGATACGATTGGGACAATGTTCGGAAACAGCGGATTTCCAGTACCGGTGGTGTATATATGTTCACCGAAAATAGTTACGACGTATTTATATTTTCGGATTACGATTTTTCGAACGATTTAACCGATTAGACGCGTCTCCGTAACAAAGTTTTTTCACCGTGTTTTACGCGAAACTTTGGCCGTACCGTGTCGTCCGCGATACTCGTTTGATCGAACACACGCGATTTGTTTCCGTTCCGTTGTTGTATTCGCCGCGGCGGCTGTGTACTTTCAAAATCGCGTTGGCTCGGTGTGGACCGTCGGGAGGAGAGGAATTTCGACGCGTCGTGCCGCCGTTCGCCGGACCGAAAAGGTCCGTAAATCGTACGACCGGAACACGCGAAATGTCGACGCTAGCAGACTTCCGACCGTACCGATAGAATCGTTCCGTGTACTACGCTCGGACGGGACACCGGTATAGGGAAACCCGTACGTATGGACGGCGACGGTGGCACGCGCAATGTACGTCTGCTCCGGGGTTTTTGGCATCGACGCGCGCGCGCGCGCCGGCTTTGGCGTCGGCCGCCTACGTTTCATTAATCGCGACGTTTTTTTCTTTACGTTTTTGCTTTTGATATCCGTCTCGTCAAAATTAACACTACCGAAAACTCGGTCGTACTCCTAGCCGGACAGACGTCACTAACCCGTCACACACCGCGCGGCGCGTTCATCAATTTTATTTACGTACCGCGTCGTCGTACGGCGTAACTAAAGCTCGATATTCTCGTTTTCCCGTTTTACGAATCGCGATAAACGGTCGAATATTCGTACGTCACGTACGTTTGTGTTCGTTCAAATTATCGCCGCCCGTTCCCGATTGATGAATAATAACGATTTGAAGTACGTGCCCGAATTGATTGGCTATAGAGCCGGCGGCGTAAGATCGCGTGGAACGATATCCACGCCGTACTGAATATTCTCGAAATACTAAAACCGTTTTACAACTCCAAAAATGTCCCGACAAAACTCCATTTCCTTAATTAAGACAATCGTAACTCGTTCAAAACGTCTAAACGTGTTCGAGATTTCTGCTGTACAATTGTCCGTAATTTTTTTTTGCTTACCGTTACAATTAAATTTTGGTTTTTAATTTATAGAATTTTACGAGCAGAAAACGCGTATTTTTCGAAATTATTCACCCGACCAACACGATATTGGCATTTGACAATCCGAATTTCGAAATACATTTCCATCGGACTTCTCTCGTAACGATCGCTATTTTCCAAATCGCCACAATTGTTTTTATCTTCGGAATACGTAATTGTTATATTTAAAACGACGGTACGATTCAAATTTCGTGTTATTCAGTTTCAGAAACGTAACTATCGTTTTGGGAATTATTGTAAAATATAACTTCGTTAGTACGTTTGATTGTCCTAAATTCGATTATACTATCGTGTTGGGCGCGAAAAAAACGAACAATGTCTATTTCGAACGGGTTTTTTTGTTGATATTTTTAACGGACTTTATATTTAAAAGCTGAAAATTGAAAACCACGTTAACGTAATCTATTTCCGCGTAAACATCGAAATTCGTTAATTCCGCGCGGTCGCGTTTATATATACTTCAATATAAAATCGAACCGAGCCATTGTTTTTAATTCCCGCGTTAATACGAACCGACTAAAATAGTCGACTGCCCTCAGAATCGAATATAACGATTTATCGTCGCTTTTAATTTCGAAATAATAATAACGCGACGATAAAATATCCGCCTAAGGCTAGGTTCACATGAAGAGCGTTAAACGCGCGATAGCCAAACACACGTTTACAATTACTATTAATTGCTATTAATTGTACACATGGTAACGCACGTTGGATGGCGACGTCCAACGCAGCGATAACGCAAAAAACCTGTCAACGCAAGTTGACGCGCGTTTGAACATTGTACAGGTTTGCATTGACGTGTTCAGTCGTAACGCGTTTTTCAAGACGTTACGTCTTTTTTCGTTTACAATGGAAGCGTTCAATAATGAATTTTTCATCGACGAAATCGAAAAAAGGCCCTCGATTTGGGACATGACCAGTCGCGATCACTCAAATAAAATAATAAAAAGAAATGCCCGGGAGGAAATAGTACTCATTTTTTCCGAAGAAGGTTGTACAGATGAAAAAAATTAAGTTCTTGGTATGTATTACTTATATTGGTATGTATTACTCACCGTTATACGCGAGTTTAACGCTCTTCGTGTGAACCTACCCTAAGTGTCCCACCTGAACCAACGGCCGGTGTACCCGCACGGCCCGATAACATTTTCGTAATTGTAATATCGCGGTAGATTCAATAAAAATACGTTGGCTCTGCGCTGGGCCGTGGGATTGTTTAATCGTTTATTGTTCGGCCTGCGGTGCGGCGAAACGATTCGGAATAGTAAAATTTATGTATACGGTAACGACAACTTGAAAAGGGGCCACTTTCCGATAAATAGCTCAAATTATTATCAGATCAGAAACGGTGGAACGTTACCACTTACGAAATTCTCTCTGCGGCCTATTCCATAGACTTTATTCGAACTCGTCGTTCCGTAAGTACGATTATATTAAATATCGCGGGCCTAATGAAAATTCAATAATGCTCCGCCAACAATTTTATTCACAAACGAATATCGGCCAGCCCGATTGAAATATTATAATCGCCGAAAACCGATACGGGACATCGAACGAAATTAATTAAACGGGAAAATAACGTCGGGGACTCGGCGCCCGAGTGGTGTATGCGTATCGTATGTATCTGGACGTATCCATACGGTCGATCTTAATTTATAATTTCGTGGTACGTTTATTAACACGGTAAAAGAATTTTCCGTTTTCGACGGAATTGGCGAAATTACAAAAGAAATATGTTATTTAAATGCACCAATGTGTACCGAGTATACGGTAAACCTAAAACATTAACGAGCGAATCGTCAAATAAAATATTTAGTACGAATAAACCGTATTTAGAAAATAATAAAATATTAAGCGCACGTATGTTCGTATTTTATAATTCATATATTATTACTATAATCGTATATATTTATTAATAGTATTCCGATAAGATATAATAAAAAACGGTTTCATCCAAATTGTCGTTCAACCATTGACAACACGGTGTGGTTAACCCCTCTCCCAATTCTACACCTAGGCACTTCGAACTCCGTTATTTTCGGTATAATACGCTCATTCGTCGGGTTAGTTATTACCGATAAAAAATAATTTTTTTACGTATATAAATTGAAGGAAACGACGTCAAATCGCTAAAACGATCAAAAACAGAATTTAATATAAAAACCGAAAACGAAAATGTAATAACAACAATATTTCAGACGACAGGGCGGATATTCGAAATTGAAACGGTAACGAATTTAAAGTCAATTTTCGAATACTTACGGAAACGATTAAAAATTGATTAATCCTATCGAAAACTGAATTAAACGAAAATCAACGATCGAAACGCGCGTAATTCTGTTTCGCGTCGTGTACGATATAAAGGAGAAAAAAGAAAATACGACGCCGACTTATTGCCGTCGGCTTTCAGACGTTCGTTACGGTTTTTGCGCGTACCGTTTTTGAAATCGTCGATTCAATTAGTATCGCCATGCCCGCGAAATTGAATTGTTTTCCTCGTCGTCGCGGCCCGGATAAATATCTGCAGAATTCGACGCACTGCCGGTGAGGCGAACGCGCGTATTATAAACTCCCGCAGAACATTTTTAATATATATATATATATTAGGTAGACCGATTTAGTTTACCCGATATAAGTTATTTTTCAAAAGTTGTCTACTCACTCCGTATACGTTCCGCTGTATGGCGTGCTGTCTAAATCATAATATCGTGTGTGTGTGTGTGTGTGTGTATATATATATATGTAGTAGGAGTCGGCGGGATCTTTATCGTAAATCATTCGTGTAAAACGTCATCCGAGGGGTTTATTTTTATTTACTTATTATTATTATTATTTTCGATTATTGCGCACGCGAATATCGTACGGAAACCGTGCCAACGTCGTCGGTGTCGCGCGGTCGAAAATAGAAACGCGGTACGCCGATCCATAAGACAAATGACCGGCGGCGGCGGTGGCGTGGTCGGCAAACCGTTTGAAAAATCGCGAGTACCACGGGCAAAAGGATAATTATATTGGGCAAATCAAACGCGAGCTCGAAACCGAATAACGTTTTCGGTACCATCGGTCCGTAATTGTCGTTTCCGTGCCGTTTTTTTTCGCGCGGTTCATTACCGGTTCCAATTTGTTCTTTTCGCCGTTTTAAACGAACGAAATGTTTTTTTCTCGCTTACGTCGAAAACCATGCCCAATCAACCACTTCGTTTCCAATCGTTTCTTCGATTATCCGATGAAAACTAATAATAATAACAACGACGTTAGGTACAAAAGTATAGAATAAAGCGCGTCCGTTCGTGTAAATTGTTTGTATTTCCTACGGCGTGTCTCTATTCCATGCTTGCTATCACTGTACGACTGGTGTGTTGGGGTTTTTTACTTACACTTTTACTCGTAGGTTCGCGCGTGTTTTTGTTTTTGTTATTTTATATTTCGCGTTGTTTTTATTTGTTCTTTTAATTCGCGTTATAGTATTATAGCCGTCTTTCTATTTTAACTAGTGTCTTTGTTTTGTATTGCGGTTAACGACGTGTCGAATGGTCGCCGTCGTCACCGTGCGAGAGATCTAGTTTTTTGGTGACTTATATTACGCGTGGAGTTGTCGGTCAGGAATTTTATAATTACAATCAAGTCGACAATACGTAACAGACACCTCCCGCTGACCGTAACGGACCGCGCAAGTTCGTTCGTACATTTTGGTCCGTCGGGTCGGGTCAATCGTAATTATTTTCTCTTTGTTTACATATTTTCCGTTTTCTGTAATACGGGTTGTTCAAAATGTCAAGAGTACACCGCGTCTGTAAGCTCTTCGAAAGCATTAATTCGAGTTCGTGCTGCGCGCCATTGTGCGTTACGGTCTGTTCGCAATTTAAATAGTCTAGCTGAACAGGTAAAATCGAATGTCGAAGATGGTCAAAGTTTGGTAGCACGGATCTATTATTTGGATCAATATGTTGATCATTTGGTGTTACATCAACACGAGATTCTATCTGGCCTCGTGGACTCAGTTTTAGTAAGCGATTTTCAAAAACAGTCGACGGTGTAAGTATCTGACGATAAAAAGATACTGTGCGGAAATATTCGATTAGTAGCAAGTAGTTTAAAATCGTGTCATTCTAGTTCGAAAGAGTCGTACAAAAGTAACACAGGCGTTACACAGATTATTTTACCGAAAATCGAATTGCCTATATTTGACAGAAATGTTTTCGAATGGTGTTCTTTTCGCGACATGTTTCAGTCTCTCGGGCATAATTATCCATCGATTACAAATATTGAACGATTTCGTTATTTAATTTCTTGTTTATCAGGCTCAGCGTTTAGCTGTAGTAATGGCAGTACCAGCAACAACCGATAATTATACCATTGCGTGGAATGCGCTCGTTGAATGTTTTGAAAATTGTCGGTTGTTAGCCACAGCGCAGTCTTAGTCAAAACAGCCTATCAAGTTTCGTGGCCCAGGGATATAGAATTTTAGAAAAAAAAAGAAAATCGTCGGCGGAACGCACAATTCCATAAAGTTTACCTCGCATTATTCATTTGTATGTCGGTTAAGGCTGTACATCTCTAGATGTCGTATGGAACTTACCGACTGATTCATCTCTCGTAGCCATGGGCTAATTTATAGCCTGTCGAGGGATCCCTATAGAAATCTACTGAGATTGTGGAACGAATTATGTTGGGGCAGCGCGAGAATTCAGGGCGCTTTTCAAAGAAGCAAATACGAAGGATGTGGTCCAGGCGAGAGCTCAATGCCATTGGTATTTCAATCCGCCTGTAGTGCCTCACTTCGGAGGAATTTGAGAGGCAGCTAAGCGCAAAGGCTTCCCTTAAGAAAGTGATTGGAGTGCAACTATTAACCATTGAAGAACTAACTACGTTAATTGTTCGAGTTTAAGGAGTATTAAATACGCGACTACTTATGCCCATATCGAATGATCCCAATGATTTATGCGGATTGACTCCCGGTCATTTTTTGATCGGTCGACACGTGGCAATTTTTGAAAAGGATTTGGTTGCTGAGCCTTTGAATCGATTAAACAAAGGGGAACTTATCAAGCAAGCGCAGCAGTCTTTCTGCAAGCGATGGAGTAACGAATATCTTCCGACGTAACTAGGTCGTCAGAAATGGTTTTCAACGAAGCCCAATCTTGCCATTGGAGACTTGGTCGTGATTAATGCTCCTGCTTGTTCATATCGTGGCCACTGGGTCGTATAATAAACGTTCATCTTGGACCGGACACTGTTGTTTGTGCAGTGACGCTTAAGACAGCAAACGGTACATTCAAGCGCCCTGTGGTGAAGGTTTTACAATAACCTATTACGGCGAGTGATTCGTAAGCCATTACTAGTTACCATTTTTACCATATTACCGTATAAGAAGATAGAAAAATTTTGCGCTCGACGCGCTATTTGAATTCTGCAAGTCGTACTACGTCTTCCAATGTGGAAAGTATGTTAGGTACGGAACTATCGAATAGAGTGCGCCCGTTCTTGTAAATTTTGAATGTTTGTATATTCTATGGCGTGTTATGTTTCATAACGTAACATGTTTGAAATTTTTTTGTTTTCAACACGAGTTTCTATTCCATGCTTGTTATTACTATACGACTGGTGTGTCCGGGGTTTTCACTTACACTTTTACTCGGATTAGTTCGTAGGTTCGCGCGCGTTTTTGTTTTTATTATTTTGTATTTCGCCTTGTTTTTATTTGTTCTTTTAATTTACGTTATAGTATTATAGTCGTCTTTCTATTTTAACTAGTGTCTTTGTTTTGTATTGCGGTTAACGACGTGTCGAATGGTCGTCGTCGTCACCGTGCGAGAAATCTAGTTTTTCGGTGACTTTACGCGTGGAGCTGTCGGTCAGGAATTTTATAATTATAATCGAGTGGACTATATACGCAACGGGCGCCTCCCGTTGACCGTAACAGACGGGAAGTTCGTCCGTACAAACGATAATATTAATATCCGTATAACGCGAAATAAAATTTCATTTTCCATGTATGAACAATTCATTTTTAGGAGCTCGGTACACACTATAATTGAGGGAAATTTGACTGTATCGTCTTTTATCGTAGTGGGACCAGCTGAAAATATAACGATCGTGTTTAACGGCTATTGAAATGTTCCGGTTAAACGTTATCGTTTTTATGTTGGGCGCCATTAAATATTTAAACGTTTACCGTTCTTTGATATTTTATTCTAAACGACGACGTTTATATTGGCTTATGTAATTATACAACTCCCGTTCGATTAAAAAGTTCAATAATGACGACGTTACGTTAATTTATATGTCCTAAAATGAAGTAAGTTTTCTAACGTCAAGGTCCGTTTATTGTTATAATTGTAGAAACGCCGACGTAACTTCGTTGTCGGTTGCGCGTCGTATGTTACGTTAAAAGCGTGCGTTCGGTCCATTTTGACAAAAAAATAATTGTAACTTCGTATGATGACGCGTGAGAGACTTGTGCAGACAAACGCGACGTTAGTCGAACACGGAACACGTTGCTCTAAATTTCGGCGAACGGAATTTGCGGCTCAAAGGGTGGGCGTGTAGAGACTAACCTAACCGTACGACTGGGTAACAAACGACTATAAATAAAACGGCCGTCGTCGACGCCTAGTAATAATTAATTAAACTCGTAATGTATATTGACGATTTCGGGCTATAAATAAACCGCCAATTCGATACGCATAATTGAGAAGGCCGTAATAATCGTATCGAAAAATCGGCGGCGAACGTAACACGTAAACATGTCGGCAGTACGGACCGAAAAATAACGAAAACATTTTCGGCCAATTAAATTTCTTCGGTACAACGCTTAGTTCTCGAAAAAAAACTAATAATAGGTACACGCCATACCGTAATAACGTTGGTAATGTATAATACACGTTCCCGTAACGTTGTGAAATTGTCGCGATACGATTTGTTCATTAATTAAACGGTTCAATATGTATACCGTTTAGCGTCGTGTTTTGTTCGTTATTCCTCGACGCGTTATCTGTTTTAATTACGTTTTACAAATTATATATTCACGTACGCGGGCGATCGCCGCCGCCCGAGTCCAATTATACATTTCGTGTTCGAATTGTCGTTTCTTTACGATATCAATTATTTTCGATTTTCCACGTTCGGTGTAACGATTTCGATTCGTAATTTAATTTACCGTATTCTCGTCCGTTTCTCCGTTTATTTATTTCGATAGAGATTTTTGAATATTACTGTAGTTGTTGGTTCCGTTTTACATTTACGGTATATCGTTTTTCATTTCTTTGTTGGGAATTTCAATTTTGAACCGTCTCAATGGGTATTTGAAATCGTAATTTCGAATTACGTCGTCATTTGTGGAGTACTATAAGAATTCTAGCCGTGAACAGAAATCGGCCCCAGGGGACAAAACGCGTCTAAATTTCGTAAAAATTTGAAAATTCTACACGCGTGTTTAAACAGATTTGAAACGATACCTGATAATAACGATATTATTATTAACCATATATCTGTTATTCACTTCTAACGGTAACTACTGATTTTTAATTTCCTCCTCTGAAACGGAATATTTAGTTCGAATAAACATACCTGGTTATTAGTAACGAATCGTTTTACATGTAGTTCGTATCACTTATAAAACGGCTAAAGGTTAAACGAGCCGAAGAGGCTCTATATTATAAGTATTGTCTATAATAAAACAATTCACGTGTTACGAAATCGTCGTTTCAGCGCTCTTCTTATCTAAACTATAAATGTTCGTAAATATATTTATAATTTTGTTCGAGGTCAAATATACGTTTATGCGAATATTCAGAAATAACAATATTTGGATTTCATTTACGGAGTTAAAAATAAAGATTTTCATACGAAAACATAATATATACCGGTATAATATACAACCGACGTATATTAAACTGAACGATAAATATTCTAATAACTTTGGTCCTATAGGCGATATTTCAATATAAACAATAATCGTTTAAAGCGAACGTGTTTTTTATTTAATTTGACGTAGCTATTTTATTAAATTTAATTTTCGAAAAAATCTACGCGCTTTTCGTATTTTGTTAGGCTTATCTTAGATTTAATTTCGGCAAAATTAATAACGAAATTTTTTTATAAAACATTAATCCAAAACGTTTTTTCGTACTAATTAAAATAAGGACATACTACCATTTATAATAAAAATATCGACAGTTATAACGCGTTGTTGTCTAGAATCACGTAGAGCGTTTTCATTGTTGGTTTAGATGTTTTATAAAACGCACGTTAATACGTTCGGATAAAATCGTGCGTGGATAATTCCCGGGTAGTTTTAACGTAACGTAAAAACAAAAGTCGTTTGCCCTTTATTTGGCGCTTACGAATTCGAAATACAGCGAAATCGACATTTTTAACGTACCGGCAAACTTTGTCTAGTTAATAAACGGGAGACGAAGAATATTTTTATCGTTGTTCGATCACATTTTTAATTGTACGTACCTTTCGGTTACGCACAAATCCGACGGTCGATTTCGTTCGAATCGACGAAAACAAAAATCGTTTCGACCGAGTTTATTACTTATTCACCGTTGGCCGTATCACCTACGTTACTAATTATCGTCGTTACAATTATAAACGAATCCGTCCCGACGCGGGCGACTCTGTAGCGCCGTGTGAAACGTAGCGTTACCTTCTCGCGCACGGGCGCGCGTAATTTTTGTCCCTACTAATTGCGCGCGTTATTCGTTATTATTGTAGCGCGCGAAATATCGCGTCGCCGAGGTTACGCTCTAAATGCGTGTTCGGCCACAATTGGTACACGTGTGGTGCGCTCCGTTGTTTCGGCGGCTGTGCAAAGTCGTACGCGGGCTATTATTTTACCGACCCGCGGTAGTTCCCACGCGACAACACGTAGCGCGCCTAATCGTTTACGGACCGAGGGAGAAAAGTGCTCAAATCTTTGGCGATTCGCGGAGACGCCCCGTCGGCCGAAACGCGTGGTAACTAACGGGCCGTTTCGCGTTCCGCTGCCGCGTCCGAAATTGTAGTAAATTTTCGGGTCTGTCCGCGCGCGCGTGTGTGTGTCGAAAATCACCGAAAAGTCCGCTCGTTTTTAATTTCCTTTTATTAAAAACAAACGTATTTGGTTTCACGACGAAACGAAACGAGCGAAACCGTTCGGCCCGCGCCGAGTTCACGAACGATGAAATAAATATTAAGATATACAACATGCGCCTCGGCCGTTTTTCGCCGACGAAATGCGTGAAAAGTACTCGAAGGATTCGGGATAAAGCCCAAGGAAACGCCGTAACGGCCGAGAAAACGAGCTGTTCGGCGTCTTGCTGCCGCGTCCGATACGCCCGTACTTACATTCTACGATCACAGTTATCGGGAAATTAATCGAATTGAAACTATAGTCGTTCTACTATTATTATTATTATTATTATTTACGACCGTAATATCAAGCGCTCTAGAAGATATTTACGAATATATTCGAGTATCGACATTTCGCGAAATACTTCGTTAACAATATTCTGGTCTAGAATTTTGAATAAATCGACGTTTTTTATTTTTCACGTTCTTAAAGTTAACACGTTTAAGACTATGTGTTCGATCGAAAATGTTGAAATTCCTATAATTTACGGAGTTGCGGCAATTTTAGCGAAATGTCAAAAGCTAAAACTGTAAATAAATCGGAACGAGTTCGCCAAGTTATTCTGATGTCGTAGAACGTCTATGAATCGCCGTACAACAAAATGTATGTGTGACGTACCGTTCTATGGCGTAGACCGTTGCGGCTGGCTGCGACTTTTGCTCGAAACTTTAAACGCGTTTTTACTTTCAAAAACGACTTTTCTCAACATGGTTGACGCGATATTTTAAGTTGCGTTTAACCGATTTACTTTAAATATATTGTACCGATCTTCGATGTAGTGGCGTACTAATATGGGGGAGGGAAGGAGTTGAGGATAAAACCCTCATTTTTTAGGAAAATTTACCAAATTTACCAAATTTTAGGAAAAATTAATTTCTTACGTGACGTGTATTTTTAGTCAATAATAACGAAAAACTAAAATATTTTTAAACTTCAATACACGTTATAGTATAACGTGTTCGTTAAAAATGTATAATCTATTAAAGTTTATAATGTGTCTCGTTTCGTTATGGTCGTCCGATTTATTTATTAAAAAATTAACTCTCCCCCCTTGAAATTCAGGTCTAAATACGCCACTGCTTCGAAGTATGATTTTCTGTTGTCCTGAACATTTTTGTATGGAAATCGTTTGATTAAATATATCAAACAATCGACAATTACGAACAAAAGCGTGGAAAAATTGCTTTTTTTCAGATAGCCGCCATTTCGCGAAACGGACCTATAACGACATTTTTTACTAATCAATTTTCGTTTCAGATGACCAGGAAGGTTGTAATCGTATCAATTAGCACATTCCTCTTTACCCCCTAATTTTATCAGCTTATAATTTATTAAATTAAAATTTACTTTTCGTAAGTTATTTCGTACGTTTTTAAAATTTCGTAAAAATGGTAAAAATAATTTTTGTTTTTTTTATCTAATTCGACAAAAAACCCAAAATGTACGCCTCTAGATCGAAATAAATTCATTTCAAACAAATAACACTTTATATATGTATACAATACATTTTCGATTATAATACCCGTACTATTCAAAAATACGATTCAACGTTCGTACGCTTACGAATTTCCAAATTCGTCGGAATCGTTTTAGTCCGGAATCGCGATTTTAATTCTGTAGAAATTTACCAAAAAAAAAAAAAAAACCGAATGACGATAAAAGAATTTTGCGTTACTTCGATCGCAATGGATTCGCCAATTGTGCGTACTTTTAACCGAGCGACGTTAAAAAATAGTCGCGCGGGTAGTATTAATCCCTCCTCCCCCCTTCCGTTTTGAGCACCGCCGCCCTCCCGTGATATTTGGACTGTAATTACCGTATTCGGCAAACAACGGAACAGGGGTATAATTACTTAAAACGAAAATCGAATAAAATATCGTTGACCTATATATATATATATGAATAGGCTCCCGGATATCGTTATTATTAATATCGATTTTACGGAAGCCTTTGCGAATAATTGTTACGAATATAATACAATCGTTACGCGCGAATCGGTTATATGTATTAAAGCGCGCACGGTTCTTTTCGTACTTCGTTACGATGATTAAAGCGTGGGCTTATCTCTTTGGCACGGTACATAATTATACCCGTTCGACTATTCGAAGACATAAAAACGGAAGGGAATTATTTTTATTTCGGTAACAACGAAATCTATAGAACCCGGCGCGCCGAATTCCCGTCTCAAAACCGTATCCGCGTTCACCTCTCCGGAGACATTAATCAATTTGAACCCTTTCATTAAGATCCGCCATTTAACATACAATGTACAACGCGAACTCGCATACGAAATTACGTTAATGTTCCGTACATCATCGCGGGTACATAAATTCAAATATTGACGCGAATACTTGTGGATCGTACACACACGCACGAACGTAATCATTTATTCGCGTATCCGGTGACGTAATTAAACGGACCAACTGGCGCGCTCGTTGCGAACGTTTATTATTATTATTATTATTATTATTCGGACCACGAAAACGTTACGAAATGTTCGCGGCGGAATTCTATTTTCCCGTTCGTAACCGCTGGACCGAATGTCTACGAGAGCCACGAAAAATCATTTAGTCTCGCGTGTCTTTCTTATCCGATACCAACGTTAAATAATTTCTAACTCGGTGAAATCTGTTTTACGACAACGAGACGTCGGTGATCACGTCGCTAAATTAGTCTTTAACGGACAATAATATAAACCGCGTTTCCGTTAATTATCCCGTCGATTTATACGTAAAATACGATCGTCGTCTAATAACATATATTGTCGATAGTCTATTACAACGGGCAATATATATAATATAAATTAATTCGTACGAAATTCGGCTAAACACGAATCAAAAAAAAAAAAACTAAATAAAGTAAAAATTTTCGTGTTTCGTGTTTAATTATTTCGAATTTATGTAATTTTTACAGAGATAAATTAATAAACTATAAGTAGGCGAATGAATAAATAATCCGTTGGAATATTCGAAATATAAGAGCTTCTTAAATGAACTATTAATAACGTTTTGTTTAGATACAAAAATTTAACAAAAACAAATAACGATATGTTTTCGTCGTTAATATATATGTATATATTTTTCCGTATTATATTGCCATTATTACCGCACCACCCTATTAGAGTTTATTTTTAAAAAAAAAAAATCAATACGACTCGATAATAACAATATTTGTTTAAAATCGAAACACGAAATGAGATTTTACGTCGGCAACCGTATCAAAGGTTTAATTATTTTTACACTTAAGCTCGTTAAAACGAAACGTCCATAAAGTAGAAAACTATTTTCGTCGTCGAGAGGCTATTTTCTATTTACGTTCGAGCCCATCAGAACGGTAAATCTACGCGCTTTTTTACACACTTCCTGTACGTATAAGATAGAATGATAAACGTTAAATAATTTATCAGCATCGCCAGTGGCGAGACGTACATTTTTAGTCAATAATAACGAAAAATTAAAATATTTTTTAACTTAAATACACGTTATAATAATAACGTGATCGTTAAAAAAGAATAATCTATTAAAGTTTATAATTTATTTTGTTTCATCCCCCCACCCAAATTTAGGTCTAAGTACGCCACTGAGTATGGTACGTACCTGTTTGTTCAAATATAAACGAATTCGTCTGGATCGATGTAGTATTTTCACGTACTCGGGTGGTGTAATTAATTTTGACGAAGAGAATTTTTTTTTTTTTTAAGGGAGTGAATGGAGGGTGGTCGAACCGATTAAATTAATATTTTTTTGAGAAAAGCCATAAAGCGATATTATATTCGTTTCGTATTTATAACGACTAATAAATTAAAATCGATTTGTTTTGCCCGTGACAGATTTAACGGAATTAGTAATTTTACTAAATAAACACCAAGAAGTAAAGCCGGTAATTTATTACCGCGCGTTAACTTGTAAATATTAAACATTTCGGTTGACGAATAACTTTCACGTAATCCCGTACTTCTTATTCGAAATAATCGTAGTCATTTTAAGAATCGTGAACGCTTTCGGTTTTCAACAATCGTAAAACGGAATTGGCCACGAGTACAATAAGTACGATACACGGGTCCGTTATAAAAGTAACGCGCATTTTTTGGGAAAAACGTATTTATTTATCGTACCGGTACGAACGTTTAACAGTCTTCAAAATACTCTCCCTCGGTTACAATACACTAGCGGAGACGTGTCTGCTGGAAAGCACCCTAAAACTCCTCGACGGGAATGTCTCTCAGGGACGTTGTAACACGCTTTTGGACGTTTACCACGTACTTTCCGTTCGGTTCCCTCTTCAGTCGGGGAAACAAAACAAAAACGTCGCGCTGAACCAAGTCGGGACTGTAAACGGGCTGGGGCACTACCCGGGGTGTTGCTACGGGCCAGAAAGTTGGTAACGATGAAGGTCGTGTGGCTAGGGGGAGCAGGCAACTTGTGAACTCGAAGTTCTTTCTGGCTATCCGTCAACACTTTCGGCACAAGCTACGCCGCAGATCTTGCGCATTTGCAATTCCCCGGTCACTATCCCATGGACGAACGTGGACATGTTTAGGGTGTCGGCGATTTGCTGGACGCTCAATCGGCGGTCGGAACGCACAACTTCGGGCACACGATTTGTGCGTTTTCGTCGGTTCTGGCCGTCGTTGGGCGTCCATCGGCAATTTCCTCCTTGAACGCCTTGTGCCACCTTCCGGACTGTGACCTTGAAATGCGGTCGTCCTTGAAGGTCTCTCGAAGCATCTGGAATGTTTCGGTCGCAAAAACCGTACACAAAACTTGACGGCATATCGCTGTTCAAGCGAACGGTCCATTACGAAGTCGAAAAACGCACGATTGCCGCGACATTTCCACCCTAACTGCTCGGAGCAAACTGGCGACTGGTTCCGTTGAAAGGGCAAACCCTTCCCCTCGTTCCCATCACTATATTTCCCGACCGATTTTAGCCCGCTGCGACGGACAATGACGTCACAATACAATTTCCACTTTCATAATGGACCACGTATATACGAATCCCGATAAGACGGTTTCAACGAACAGTGTACATATAGATCGACCCGCGCGGGTAAAATACGGTATTTGTATTCGATTTTTCGTTGTTTGTTTTTTGAGGGCATCCCCGAGAAACGATTACGTTTCGTAGCGTTCAATATACGACGGTACCTCGCGTATTCGTAATATTTGGAAAGGTTTATAGCGTCCCGAAGTCGAACTATTCGTTTTCTCTGTAAAACTGTCGGCCTAACGTTCCCGTCTATATGTATATACATACAGTTATAGTAATTCCAATCGATTATTGTCTAAAAATGTAATCGACGCCCCGCCGAACGGATAGTAATAATAATTACGCCGTTATATTTCGGGACGCCTTGCCCACACGTAATCCGTTGTGACCCTTTTTTTTACTGTGGTATCGGCGATACCCTCCACTGACTCGGAATGCCTGACTTGTACGCAGTACTTGGGACCAGTGAGTCACCGTGACGTTTATTGAAAAACAAAATAAAAACGATATTTACGAAAACGATCGTCCTTAATGAGAAAGGCGAGCAGCGCGAGCTATCTTCCGCGTTGTTTTACCTCGTCCTCCTCGGTACGTCGAACCTAATTTACGATAATTCTTAAAAAATCAACGCTTCTTAACAACTGTCGCGTGATTGGTGGGTGAGCGGTGACAGGACAATCGGCTGCCACGGGGCGGCCGTTTACATCTTCCTTTAGACAGCTTAAGCTAACACATGAATGGATCATTATCAGGAAAATCCGCCGAGCCGGCACCACTTACGTCGTTTTTTACAAAAATAAAAAAGAATATACGAAACGATTCTTCTTCGCCGATTTAGCGGCCTAGCCGCCGCCGCCACCACCATCTGCGGTCACGACGACGACGCGAAAGTCGTTCGGCGACTTCCTTCGCCATCATCGACGAATCGGACGACGGCGTCCCGTTCGCGGTCAAACGTCTCGCAGCGAAAGAGCGTGCGCGTACGGAACGCGCTGTGTTCCTCACCGTTGTTGACCCGACGGTACGAATAAAATTGTCGTCGATAAAATTCGCGTCCCGAGACGGGTGGCGGGATTATATTTGGTAACGAAATACGATAGCGGTCGAAATGTTTACCGTTCTAAATGTCGCGATAAGTTTCGAAACGTACGGGAATTAAACGTCGTACGTGAACTATATATAAATATATTCGGGTACGAATTTCACTCGGATAAAACGATTAGATGGTATGGTTCCGTGTATTCGTAAAGATAATAAACGATAAATAAAAGGCCAAGAGGTCGTCCCAGACAATGATGGCAGGATAGTGTAAGGAAGGACTTAAAAGTAATGGAGAACGGAGTAGAAGTGGCTAAGGAAAGAATTCGGCGGAGACAAGCGGTCGATAAATATAATAATAAACGTACGAAAACGATCGATTTATTCGTGTATTGTTTAACGCGACAATTGAGTTTTAGCCGAACAGCGTTTTAGACATTTTGTATTACCGCGACAACCGGCCAAAAACAAAAAAACGCTTATTTCGATTAATTATCGTTTTAATTCGAAACACGAAATACGCTTAAAATGACTCGACGATATTATATAAAACTGACGTCCGTATTATTGCGTACATTCGATCTATATCGATTACGTTTTTAATTATAATTTGTAATACGAAAAGTACGCGTTATATACGACATACTCGTTTTAAAGCTTATTAAATACTTGGCACGAGCACGTATAATATATAATTCGTAATACCCGACGCCGCCCGTGTCTGGCGAATTCCCTACCCAAATTCCGGGCGTATCCGAATTTCCAATATAACGCAATCGATAAACATTTCGAACGCGGTATATTTTATTTCCCGATATTTTCGGTTCGGTATACGTTCCCATTTCAGTTATCGTTCGTCCGGTGTCTACGATATAATTAATACGCGGGTACGAGTAGTTAAACTGTTAATACGGTTTGATTTTTTCGCGCCATTTACGTATTTGAAAATTAGAAGAAAAACGAACGAGACGTTTTTTGTCGTCCAATAATTTTCGTTTCGGTCTTTTCCTAATAACGAAAATACTCGGAACGCAAAAAATTATTCTCGTACCACGCACCGTCGTTAGGGTTATTCTAGTCTAGTCGGTATAAATATTATTTTTAATACGAGAAAAGCGGATAGCTTCGGTTCGTTCCGATATTTTATAAATATCACGTTGAATTATTACCGTTCGACGGCGTTTTCGATTTTGTGTTTCGCGAAACCGAAAATAACGATATTTTATGAAATTACGTTTAAACGATTTTTCGACTAACCACATTCATTACGGTAATCGAAGTTTAACGTGAACACGTCAAACAGTATTGGTTATTGTATTTATGAAAACGAAAATCGGAGCGAACCATTAATCAGTTACTTTAACCGTCGAAACGTATTTCGTTCGATTAGATATCCGTATGGTACTGCGAGGCGTTTGGTCGCGAACGGGACGCGCTAGTCCGTCGGATAGGAGGATACGGCCCGGGCGATTTGATCGACGCTCGTGTTCCACGTGTGCTGGGACGCCGCCGTCCGATTGGCCGAGAAAGTCGCCGAACGGCAGAGGCAGGCTCTGTCGCGCCGTCGTGACCGCAGGATGTGGTGGCGGCTAAGCCGCTAAATCGGGGAAGAAGAATCGTTTTATATATTGTTTTTCATTTTTCTAAAGGACGTACGTAAGTGGTGCCGTCTCGGCGGATTGTCCTGATTCCGTTCCACTCGTGTGCTAGCTTAAGCTATCTAAAGGAAAATGTAAATGGATGCCCCGTGGCAGTCCTGTCACCGTTCACCACTATTCACGCGATAGTTTTTAAGAAGCGTTGGTTTTTTTTAGGAATTATTGTAAATTAGGTTCGATGTACGAGGTAAAACGACGCGGGAGGAGGGGAGATAGCTCGCCCTTGTCCTCATTAAGGACTTAAGTTTTCGTAAATATTGTTTACTGGATAAACGACACGGCGACTGACCGGTCCGACGTACGTGTCAGGCGTTCCGGGTTATTGCCGGTAAGGAAAAAAAAATAGGCTAGACCGGTGGACGGAAACGATGGTGGACTGGTCGAGGTGGACGAAACACGAAACGGCCGGTGTCGTGAAAAGCTATCCGCGCGTTCGTGGTAATCTCCGCGAAACGTCAAAACGTCCGGTGGTATCCGGTTCGCGATAAGGGCAAACCGTTCGACTACGCGTATACCATTCGCGCAGACACCGCCGTGTAACGTCCATTTATCGATTGTATCGTCGCGAGTTTTATTCATTTTTCTTCTCTTTATACGCCACTCGGTCCCCAACCCCCGCGTAAAGAGGACGTATTTTCCTCGGCGGAAACATCGACCGTCGATCGCCACCGGATAACAACGTACACACACACACACGAGGGCTGTATACGTACCAGATTTTAACGACAGTTGGCCTCACTGATACAAAATGTCAACGTTGTCGTTCGCAGTAATCTCTTAACGCGCGTTCGATACGATTTCAAACAATTTTGTCGCGTACGTTTTTCGTTTCTTTTTTCGAACCACTTCGAAAAGTTGAACAATTCGTACTATATCGAGGAAAACGACAACGCCACCAGCACGCTCGTCCGCAATCGTCACGCCGAAACTGGTCGAATTAGGCTACCTCGACCGTATTATTCTCCAGACTCGGGCAAATCTAACGGTATCCGAATACGAAGACAAAAATAACAAGGCGGAAAGCGGTTCGCGTGAAACGAGTAAGTCGTCACCGAGACGGGGACCTATGTCAAAAGGGTTTAACGGGATATATTTTTTGGACGGGTTAAAGGAATTAGAATGTGGTTGGATTAAGTGTATAGAAAGAGATTATGTAGGGGGAAGAAAAATATCGTTTTTGTTTCCAAACGCGGGTACTTATCGTACACACCTCGTACGTCAATTTCGACGTCGCCCGTTTACGTTTCTTTTCGCGGGCGATCCCCGGCGATTCCGTTTGACGCGCAACCGGGACGAACGTCCCTAACTATTGTACACGGCGTTCTACGCGTAATCGACGTTTAATTAATCGCGAGTTCGTTTCGTAACGCGTCCGAGGTTCGCGCGAGACGAACGCTCGATAACGTCAATTGTTACCGTCGTAAAATCGTTTCGACAAATACGTGTAGGAAGAGTGGCTGTTATGTATATATATAATATGTTTGTGCGTACGGAAGAGCCGCCGTTAAACGTCGGCACCGGGTTCGGAACACACGCCGGTCCTCCCGGTCGTTTGTCGAAAACAAAAAATGGCCAAAATCGTCGAAATTTCGATAAGAAATCGTCGTATTTGTATATACGGGAAATATGTCGCGGGCTACGACGAATGGTCATTTCGAATTACACGTTCGATTATAGACAAATAAAAATCGATTCGTATTTTAAACGCGGATACTTATCGTACAACTCTGGCGTAGGTACACACGTACACATCCCTTTCCGTCGCCGACATGTCGAAAATCGACCCGGTTTACGCGGCCGATATTTCGCTTATTGTCCCCCGAAATCCGCTTAATCCCGTGTATTATTGTCCCGGGACGTTCGGGTCCGGGCGGGCGCGTGTCGTCGCGACATACGCCGGGGACGGGCGCGATATCACGTTTCCGATGTGAGGACGCCATTGTTCCGCCGTAGTATGGCCGTATTGCGCGTACGCCGGTGACGAATTAAAGCGCGTAACGAAAATGTGTACACGGACTTTGGGGTGGTGGGGGTAGAAGACTGGACGACGAATGGCCGGCGTTCGTTTAAGCGGCGTGACTTTTCGCGTATTCGTTATTGTAACGATTATCCGTAGATATTGTAGTTCTAATAATAATTAACGCCCCGGCCTATATATTTCGACGAGATTTCATATTGTGTATTTCGTGACGACGTTTTAATCAAACATAGAACGACACTTTTGGACCTTTGGGAATTATTACGAACGGACAAAATCTAAAAAAAAATTACCTTCGTACACCGCGGGGAAGTATACATAAACATTTATAGAAAATGCGCGTCCGGAAATAGAGGCCGATTGTGTACAGTTCAATCTAAATACGGGTAAATTAATGTCACAGCTATAATACAAATACCAGAAAGGGCGTAACTTTATCGGACACGCGTCCGTTTTCAAAATATCTAACACAACGGACACGAACGGGTACAATCGGCGTCGCAACAACCGCAAAAGTTAGCGTAAAAAACGAGAACGTAATAGAACCCGACTATCGCGTGCACTGCCATTCACGAGTCACCAGAGAAGTCGGTATCCCAAGAGCCGTTTTGTTTTTGTTTTTGCGTTTCTGCTCGTTTTCAATTTTCGAATTCGCACAAGCCGAGTCATCGTCCTAATCTATTTTCGTTTAATTTTCTCCCGACGGTTTTCGTTTCCGTCAAAAACTCGACACCATTATTTTTATCAACGATATTCCCAAACAATTCCCGAACTTACGATCCCGAACACATCTACCTAATAATCCATTAAAGTAAAAATACCCCCCCGTCACCTTCTTACCTCCTTACTAATCATATCCTCATCACAAACCGTTCTACTTTTGAGTTATATTACCGGCGAGTAAATCGCGTCGTTGGCGTGTCCGCCGGCCATCCAACGCGCGCACGCCGGACTCTCGCCGCAATCGTACCGCATACAGTGTCCGAAAATAAAAAATGACGACCACAACACGCGCCCGTTCATTCGAATAACACCCGTTACGTCCGGCGATAGGTATCTGGCAGCGACGAAGCGGGACGTTTCGAAATTACAAAAACGCCGCGGTGGACGTCGTCGGTTCGACCGTACCGCGCGATCGGATATTTGCCACTCTAACCGGCTTAGACCGACGCGCCATTACGCGGACAATCGTATTGGCGGGTAAATTTTCGAAAATTGAAAATCGTCGTCCTATTTTACCCCGAAATCGGTTTTATACCGATCGAATGTCAGTAAACGGATCGCGCGGTCTCCGGACGTTGTCGCGTTTAAACGAAATCCGTGGGATCGGCGAATTCCGGCCACGATCGTAACGAACAAAATTGACGAATTACGGTTTCGCAAATTGGATACGTCCGACGGTCCCGGCAACGAACCCGACAATTTGGCGAAGCCAATATTTCCGGACGGTAAATATATGGGCCGGGGAGGGAGTAATGGTAACGGGCGTGTATCGTAACGCGTAACTTCTGGTAAAAAGTTTCGTCCGTCCGTAAATTATATAAATTATTCGATTACGAAACTTTTGTATTACGCCTGTACACGCGAACCTCCGGATTGTGCGCCCGGAAAATCGAAAGCGACTTCTAGAAGACAACGGCGGTGGTAATGATAATAATAATAATAATTCGTTCTCTGTTCGAATTATTCCCGACGATTTTTACCGTTTTAACATTATCGTTGTTACTTTATACGCCCGCGCCCGAGTAATAATCTAAAAACGGGTTCCAGCGCCGCGGACAATGATTCGCTGGCGTGACGACGTTACGTGTCGTTTGATCGGTATTATTGATCAAAATTCGGCGTAAATTTTGACGCGCAACGTCCGTTCGAATAACCGAACGGTATACCGATTTTCCAAAACGGACGGGAACGATAAACGGCCGCGGACGCTATTATTTCGAAACGGACGAACGTCGTGACCGGTTTTTGCTTTTAAAAAAAAAAAATTAAAATCGCGATTATCGTTAATTTTTCCACTAACGTTCGGATGGTCGGCTCGTTAAAATGTACGATCCTAAAGGAGAATAAATACCCGAAAAACGGCAAATAAAGACGACCCGTTACGTTAAATCACGATAATTCCGGCCGTTTTGGAGTATATCACCGCGAGACGAAAACGTTTCGTTATACTTATTATTTACTTGGCGTAAACTCGCGTAATAATGTTGACTGATACTGCCGGATGATGAACGGAATTAGTCGATTAAAAAGTATTACGTCGCGTAAAATGACGTTTTAGTTTGGGTCGCGAGAAATTAATTAACGGCCAAGTTAAATTGTACGTAATTCGATCTAAGCGCTCCGTAAATCCGCGCGTTTGGCCTTTATTATTGTCTTACGGCTTCGACGCTCCGATCTACAAATGAACGACGGAAGGTTACGCGCGTAAATTATTGGCGTCTACTCGTCGAAGTTACACGTTACAAGCGTTCGCTCAAATACTTTGGACGGACACTTTCTCGTGCTACGACCAAGACGGACGGCACGCGCTCGACGTTCTTTTTTTAAGCTTCTCGTTTTAAGTTTTAACCTAAAACGGCGCGTACACTGTAAAATAATTGTACGTCTGAGCAATATCTGTTTGTGTTCGTCCCTATTCCCGTCACCCACCCTGTATATTCGCCACGCGTCGACGACGATAGTAAGCGCGGCGATTGAACCGTCGGACGCGACGAGAATTGATGGCTTTTATAGGAAACCCGCGAAAATATCGTAAAGTCCGTTTCGCGTCAGGCGTTACGAATAATTACGTTTTATTCGCGCGTTATTGCGATTCGTGTTTAAAAAATCCACGACGGCGACACGAACACGGTAATAGCCGGACGTTCGTGTTTTTCATTAACGAATATATGAAAATACGGTAAACGTTGGCGCGAATTTCGACGAATAATGTAACGCTAATGCGAATCACTCGCTACTGTACCGAATGTGTTCGTACCCTTCGAATCCATTCCACCGCTCTCGGATATTGCCGTCATTGCTATCGTTTTGCATTTCGATCGAACCGGTTTTCTAGTTCGATTTGTGGTAAGTAATCGTCTCGACAAATTAATTCCGGCGATTAATCTTCGTTTACGAAAATTCCGTAAAAAAAAAAAAACCCTCGTCGTTCTTACTTGGACCACTGGATAGACGTAATTTCGGTAAATTGTTCGTATTATTTGCCCGATTTAATAATACCGTTAAGAACGTATTCGGCGAACGCAAACGGCCGTAAACCGCTGTTCGAACCCCTCGAAAGCCGCCGGGAAGAAGATTGTATAAATAATTGAGTGTACGTATTTACACAAATCAAGAAGCAAAGTATTCAATCAAAGAACAAGTACGACGTCGGGAAGGTATATACAAAAGAAAAAACGAAAAAACAAGAATCCCCGAAATATGTACGAAAACGCGTTGTTTATACAGCTCGATTAGCTTATTAAATATGACCGTAAAGTTAGCGACGTCGGTGAGAAAAAACGATTTGGGTTAAAACGTTATTTACGTAAAAGAAAATACGTATAACGTCCGCGACGTAAGTACACTAATTACAATGAATGTACGGCGGAGTCCGCGTAGGAAATTCGCGCTTAGATTGATTTTAAAATTAAAATAATTAATTCGCGCGAAAAAGTCCCTCGTCTAATTATTTTGGGCTTCCCAGCGATCGTCGTTTGTACTCCGACAGAGCCCCCCCCCCCG